>JALJAT010000290.1:0-23175 GCA_034768735.1 Schistosoma mekongi | reverse complement strand
CGGCGTTCACGAGATATCATGCGAAATTGGCTTTTACAACCGTGATCTGTGATTCCTCTGTGTATTTGCAATTCCGCCAACCTGTCGACATGTCATTGCTAGAGACTCGCAATCCCAATTCGAATGCACAAGAATGGTGATAATCGAGCAGCGTTCACGAGCATCTAGAAATTCGCTTTTAAAATTCCGATTTATATTCCTGTGTATTGGAAATTCGACAAACCGTCGACTTGCCTCGCTCGAGACTCGCATCCATTCGAATGCAGCCAGATGGTGGAATCGGAGAGGGCGTTTCCACGAGATATCATGGAATGGCTTTTACAATTCGATCGATGATCTCGTGTAGTTGGCAATTCGCCAACATGTCGACCCATTCAGCGCTAGAGACTCGCATCCCAATTCGGAAGCAGCAAAAATGGTGATTAATCGGCAACTGTCGTTCACGTGTTTGATTGTCATGGAAATCGGCTTTTACAAACGATCGATGATTCTCTGTGGTAGTTGGCAATTCGCCAACATGTCGACATGTTCATTGCTAGAGACTTCGCTCCCAATTCGAATGCAGCAAGAATGGTGCGAATGGAAGAGAGCAGGCGTTCACGGATATCATAGAAATTCGCTTTTAAAATTCGAATCTATGATTCACTGTGTAGTTGGCAATTCGACAAACACCGTGACATGTCATCGCTAGAGACTCGCATCCCATCGCATGCAAGCAAAATGGTGAGAATCGAAGGCAGGCGTTCACGAGTATCTGGGAAAATGGTTCTTTTACAAACCGATCATGATTCTCTGTGTAGTGGCAATTCGCCAACCTGTCGCGCATGTCTTGTATCTTTTCATTTCTTCAGCTATTTGCATGGTCCTCCCTGTTTCCCACAGCGTGCGGACATTCCACGTACCTATATTAATTGTTGCTCTGGTTGTCAGAAGAGACATCGGCCTCGTGGCTTCCGAAGAAACTCGGCTTCCACCATGAGGCGTCATAACATACCTTCCAACTCCCAGGGCAGAGTAAAAATGGTTATAAAGGTTTTTACTGGTTAGCGTTTTTTTAGCACGTTTACTGTTTTACGAGATGGGGTTGCTAGCCCCATGCCCAACCCTCCTCCTTTATCCGGGCTTGGGACCGGCAGCAACCCTAGGGGCTACAGGCGGAGTTCCGATCGAAGTATACAAAGTATGATATACTATATGGAATAGAAAAGTAAAAGAAGCCAATATAATGCTAAGTCATAATACATTACTAATTATTGAAATGATGTTTCAGTGTTCTGTGGTATTTAAAAAATTGTAGGGATGTTGACATGAACTGTCAGAATGGTAGAAAATGAAGATTTCACACGTGAAATACTGTTGGTTTAAATTAGTATAAACGGCGACATTACTTACATTGTATTTCTTGTTTCAAGCAATCTCTTCTCCTTCAATTCTTCTTTCTCAGCTCTTATGACTGCTTATCTTTGAAAGGTGCCATAACTATTTGAAATATTTTTGTTGCTTGAATGATAATGTATTAAGTTTTGATGTAAAACAGACCAAGTAAATAGTGTTTAGCTGTCTAGATGTTATTTTATTATATCACTTAATTGATGTCATATTGACTTTAGATGAATTTCTCAAATGAATGCACACGCATTCGCGAAGTGAATAAATATGGTTCATTGTTTGATTTGTATAGGTCTTACTTCTACTCTGTTAGTTGTGTTAGTGTAATCTGTTATTTATAGTTTGCTCTTAATTACCCAACAAGACAAATCTGTTTGTAGGCAAGTGAATTATCAAATATTTTTATAGGTTCGATACCTGTTTAACTTCTTTCAAAAAGGATTGATAAACTCCGTTTGGATAACTTCACCAATGGAATGTGTTTGTGATATTTTGTATTTGATATATCCAATGTAAAAATAAACTTCTATTCAAAACAGAATAAAGTTAAGTTAGTTCCATTATTATGTGTTGGAAGTATGTGATTAGAACGTTTTATATTCAGATTTTATGCATTTCATATATATGTTCCTTGGTCGTACTAAAACATTTTCAAGAAAGGAAAAGGGAGTAGACACTAATTTCAGTTTTTTCTATTATTCGAATGACTTATCAAGTCAAACGTCATAAATTAATGTTAGAGTTGTCTACTCATATCATGTTATTCTGAAACGAAGAGGCTTGAAATTGAGCATCATCTTTTAAATAGCTTGACATATCGAAGCTAAATGTGTAGACGTGTGTAGATATGCTGTCCAACTTGTGTACTTTATTCCAAGTAAATGTCTTTAAATTTGATTATCCAACGAATCTTAGATAGAATGAGAAGTACGTCCTGGGAAATGCTTTCAAGCCACTGTTTACCTGTAATATAACGTGTGATGTCACATTGTACTGACGCCATCTGCTCAATATGCACATATTACTATTAAGACCGACAATTCGTAGTCCATCACATCAACAACAGAATGATACAAAACTTTAAAAACTAATAATTTTTGTTTTAAAACTATCAATAAGTTTTGAATTCATGAAGATAATAGTTTGCATCGAGTTCATATCCCATTCAGTTTCTTTCTCTGTTATATCATTCTGAGTAAAGACCTGGGTAATAAAAGTTGAATATTTTTGAAATTTATCATTTTCTACATTGATGAACACAGATATCAAAACTTCAATGTTATAATACACTGATACATGTGGTTATGTTTTGTAATTTAATTGGTCAATAAATCAAAAACTAAATCTTAAAGAAGTACAGAATTTTCGCTTAATCTGTTCCGTTCACAAATATAAATCAATCGAAGACGGTAACATTTTCAAAATGCAATAAATTCATAGTATTTCATTGCTTTCTCATCAGTTACATGTACGTGTGATAGATAGCCTGAAAGGACTGAAAGATTGGAATCTACACGGTTTACTGAACCTTTATTTACAGAACCTAGATCAAGAAGAATGGCACAATTTATGCAGTTTGACAATTCCTAATAGATACTAGATACAAAACGAATGTCAACAATTCATTTACAGCTACTACTATACGATACACCTCCATCTTAATAAAGTTCGCAAAGACGATTAAGTTGAGAAGCTCTATAATTGGCTTTTGTAATTACAAAAGCTCAGGAATTAACATTCAACTGCTTTGGTAGCAGAAGCAAATTAAATACTATACTAATAAATATTAAATAAAAATTGTGAAGTAAACTCACACATTTTTGTAAATCACGGAATTTGTTGCTATATTACGCAGTAAAACTATTTCGAAGGATTTAAAACTATCACTCAAAAATTATGAAAAGTCCTATGCTATGACGAAAAAACTATCTAGTGCTCCCTGGTTTTCAGTGATACCAACCGGAGATCAGTCTCTAACGAACGCAGACAACAAAATTAAATCGAGTGCTAAACTTCACAGAAATACCTCAAATCAACTATTCTCATCAGCTCACTGGTGACTAACTTCAAGACGTTCCTGAATTTCTAATGAGAAGACGTGATTGGTGGAGTTCGAACTTGTAGAACCGGAGGTAATCATCACTAATCACAATGGATAATCGTCACACTACATCATAAATTGATAAACTTAAGAATTGTATCAGTGGATGCTTGCCCAGTAGTGCAGATGGTTAATCAACCACGTGACCTGAAGGAACTGTTGGTTTCTTAATGGGTTCGATGATGTGCACAGATAAGAAGTCTCATACTAGGATGAGACGGTTGCCTAGTGATTCCTGGTTTTCAAAAGTACCCAACCAATGTCAGTCTATGACCATTAAAGGCAACAATATTATATTGAATATCATTCTCCACAAAACCATATCCAACCACGTAAGATAACCGTTTTGAAAACTTTATTTGCTTACAAAAACTTATTTTTTTATTGACGGAAAATCCATCCATTCAAAGTCTGCGTTGACTATTACCTGTAATAATTACAATTGTTTGTTTACATATAGCAGACAAGAAAGCAATAAAATTCTTTACATTCATGGTATTCTAAAAATGTTAACATATTTACTTTAGTTAGGTGTGCAGTCACTGTACATAGGTTTGTAGATTGGTAATTGTGTTGGAGATAATTTGATATCAAATTCGCAGATGTATACAACCCGGAATGAGTAAAATATCATAATTGTAGCATAACATTCATCTCGTAAAATGTAATTAAATAAAGTTTTTCTGGTTTATTTGTGATACTACATTAGTTGCATAATAGAGAAAAGAATATTTAAGATGGATTTTAACTGGAAAGCGGAATCCAGGAGGCGCGTTTCGTTCTGTTTGGGACTCATAGGCTGGATATACTTGCAACTCAGTCTTGATGTTCACACTGGGACTCGAACTCAGCCCGCTTTGTGCTTAACGCCACCGCTTTCACTACTAAGCCACTGTGTCCAGTCAGTTACGCTTGTGCAATATTGGGATGCAGGTACATCCAGCCGATTAGTCCCAAATAGGACGAAACGTGCGTCCTGGATTCCGCTTGTCAGTCACAATCCAACTTAAATATTATTTGTGTACTATAGCTATATCGAGGGGATCCGCTCAAGATGCATATCAACAGAGGCTGACCAGTTTCAGTCGATTACAAATCATCGGGAAAATGTAAGTTTATCCTAATTATATAGAGAAAAGAACTTTAGTAACAAATAGGAAATAACGGGATAATTTGAATATTCGTACTTAATAGTCATAGTTAAGGAATGCTGAAGTGAACAGTTGTTTTCAATAAGTTATCCATCGAAGTCTAGACTCATTAATCCATGAAAAGTTAGTTGTGGATTTGACTTGTGAGGGGGAGGGATTATGTACATACAAAGTTCATGAGTTTATTACCACTAGTGTAAATTCTTATGACAGTAACTTCTAGGTTTATATAGGTTTAGTGAATAGTAACAGTTTAAATGATTTATGCCATGTAACGATTAATGATGTTTAACAAATTCGACTTTCAATAAATTTGCAATAACCCAGTTAATTCGTTAAGCTATTTTAGGGTAGCCTGATATTTATTCGACTAACATTTTATTTCACCAAATATTAAGGATCCAACAAGAGACATAATGACAACTGCAATAGGTACAGCAAAATCTGTTAATATTTCACGTTTTGTAGTAGTTAAAAATGGCCTGTCAAATAAATAAATAACAACAATAACGATAAAAATTGTTTAACAATGAAAATGATCATAAAATTTAAAATATTTCTATTTGTTCAGTTAAACAAAATTCATTTCTGTTAAATTATCACCTTACTATTTCCACTAAATAAACTGGAAAAAATAAAGCATTAGATATATCCATATTTCATTGATTTCTTGTTACATTAATATAACTCTGAACCTGAGATATTTTATATTATATGGCAATATTCTAGTGAGTGGAGCACCTGATGCATAGAGTGTGTCTTCAGCTGCAATCTAAGTTTTTGAACACTTTAAAGCTTTTTTAAATTGTTCATACCTACTTTACGTGGTTGAACAAGACATTAATCGTGTGTTAACTTTAGATGCTCATTAGTCTGGTCTAAGTGTTACTTATCCTTATTTAAATGCCAATAAGTTGGTAATGTAAATCTGCTACTATTGTGGAATTTCTTATCAACGTTTATCATGCGAGTATATTATTTTTCATTCGGACTAACTGTATTCTTCTCTTAAATCTGTAAAAGTTACAACGATTTAGATAATTAAGACCAAGATCTAATTGCTGTGAACACAACTCCATACTAACTGGCTTGTCATTATAATAGGACATCGTTAGACATGATAAAATGTATCATACAGTAACTTTATCATAATTTGTTTAGGTTACCAACACCTGATTAAGAAATATTCCTGGATAACCGGATGCTTTCTCAGTGTGCATCCAAATATTATCCAGCAAATATTTTCTGCTACTTGAGGAACAATGGAAACTATGACGAATGTGGTCACACAAAGTAATGTTTGTTAATTTTGGGAAAATTCAGCTAGTCATCCTACGTTGTTTTGAACTCATTCAATATCAGATTCGTTTTAAGCCATCGTATGCCAATAGTAAAACGAATGGCCTCGAAAATCCACAATGGATTAACGTTGACACCGTATTCATGATCTACAGAACACATCATAATTTAAATAGCAATCTAATACAAAACATTTCACAGCCTTACTGAAGTTAATGAAAGTTTATGTCTATATATACTTGATCATGGATCAGTCTACACCAGCTTTTGTACAACAGTAACAAACTACGAAAAGAGAAATAGCCTTTATTGAACCCGTAGATTACACATATTTATAAATATATCATTTAAATCCTGGCCTAAATTAAAAACTTATGATTATATGAAGAAACTCCTTTCTGATGAAGACTAACTGCTGAAAGCCTGTTATGTAATCAAAAAACCCCTTTACAGGTATTTCCATCCAACAAAGAACGAAAATGTTTACAAAACTTGGACGCCGAGTATATGTAAGACATATGAATGAAATATATTTGTAAATAATCCCAGCGGATGAAACTAAAGACAATTCTAACGTTTTGCTCGGCAAGTTGGTCCGGGCTTCTTCAAGGAAATAACGAAAATCCAAAAATTATCGTATATAAATGTAAATTAGAGGTCAAATTTGATTACGAATATCCATTTGTATACACGATATGAATGTGATACATGAGTCGTTGTAAGTGAACTAATGTTGAAATTGTTGTGGATGAAGGAAGGTGTGCATTTCGTGTGTCGTTTCATATTACAATCAATTGTACACACACTGTTCTGAGCTGTTTTCACGGAGAGGGATAGACAATCTGAAGATTGGCTTGCTATCAAATCATAGTAGAAGTAAATCGATGAAATGATAATATGGGTGAAAGGATAAGTGAATATTTGCAAATGGTAACACGTTGAACTGTGTAATTAGAATAAATATTTCTAAACAGAATCAATCAATAAGTAAATAAATAGAATGCGTTGGAAGTTGGAGTAGTAAATTTTTGAATTCATTTTTTAATCATGGTATAGCTAACAGTACTCCAGCTTGTCGGTTTATATTGTTCGGATTTGCCCATATGTGTAGGGCTTCACATGTTAACCTTTCTTTTTAGGAATTAAAGCCTTTTTGATGGATTTTAATTCTATCAAAATTGATACTGTTCTGATTCTACTGAATGTGATGCTATTGCCGACTTATTTTTTAGTTTCCGTATATCGTTAGAGGATTTGGGAATATGCATAGAACATAGTATATGTTACTTCACCCTTACATTCAACTGTCTTGATGTTTCTCCTACGTATATAGCATTGAATTCATTTCATTTGATCTCATAGACACAGTTCGTTTGCTATTCATTGGATGCTCTATCCTTTATATTTACAAGTTCAGAGCCCAGTGTACTATTTGTTCAGAAGAAAACACTTATGCCATGTTTATTTAAAATTCTTCTAATCTCTTCAGATGTTCCAGTTCTGTATGGCACAACCATAGTGTCAATCCATTCTTTCCGCTGGACTTTCCCATTACGATTCTCCTTAAACATCTTTTTGACATAGTTCTTGGGGTAGTTGTTCATAATTAGTGTAGACATTACTAGGTATAATTCAATTTCCTGGTCTTTGTTATCTGTGACTAGTTGATGGATTCTGATTATCAGGTTTCTAACCACTTTTGTTATAACATGTAATAGATTTCATTAGCATTATCTAAATGCTTCCTAGTTCTCACTTTTAAAGATATCTTGCTTGCATGAAGAAAAGTTAAATTTCTTTGTGTAAATCTTATTATACACAATCTATTTTATGTAGCCTGTATTCATTTATGAAAATTAAAACGAAAGTATATGAAGAATTCAGTATATAATCTAATAGATAGATTTATAGTTATTTCTCAGTAAATTTATTACAAAATGTTAACTACTGAAATTCATGTAATGTTTTCAATGATATTATGTTTTTCATGAGATTCACCAGTGTCTTTCTCTTACCTATACCACTAATTGAACATTTAATAACTCTACTACGGTATTCAATAATCTGTTGATAAGTAAAGCGTATTTACCTATTTCTAAACACTGGACAAGCTGACGATAACGACTGCTTTATTATCTGGCCTCTTAACTCAAATGGTTATCATAAACAAAATATTTAACTAATAAGTATCAAGGTTAATAAACTGTCAATTAATAAAAAATAGTTAAAGACACTTTGATTATCAAGTATGTTGTTTTGTTAATCGAACGTATTGAATGTGAACTCCCATTACATTCAAATCTCTTAGTAACATTCCACATAATCGAAACTGTGAAAGCATGTACAGTAAAAATTAAACAAAACATTTAGTTAATTTGAACTACCTATCCACGCAAATAATATTTACAACTATGGGGGTTTGTGGAGGTAGTTAAGCGTCAATTTTGATATCACGAGTTGATCTGAATCAGACAACCATTGACTACCTGGAAGCACTGGACAGCCATTTCGTCCTAGTATGAGACTCCTTAGCAGTGCGCATCTACGACCCCGTCGGGTCACTAGTGACTGGCTCCATGAGGTAATTTCTGGAGTTCTAGTGTGAAGACATGACCGATGGAGTTCAACCGTGTCGGGCGTGAGGCAGTTACCCACCGATAGGATGAATGAGGTCGCGCAGCGTATCGCGAATTGACTGAATTTGAAATATCAAACGTTAGGAGCAGACTCAGTGGTCCAGTGGTGAAGCGTTTGCTGCGGAGTCAGAGGGTCCTGGGTTCGATCTCCAAGGGGGTAGTAGATGCGCACTGCTGAGGAGCCCCATACTAGGAAGAAACAGATATCCTGTGCTTCCAGGTGATCAATGGTTGATTCAGATCAATTCATGATATTGAAATTGACAAATAATATTTATTCGTTAACTTATAAAACTATTGAAATTATGTATCGGTGAAGTAAATTAACTAATCAATAACCCTTTAACTTTAGAGCAGTTTTATATCTGACATTTAAATAGTCATGAATAATTTTATAAAAATGATCGTGTTTGTTAAATATCTAAAAAAATTATAGATCAGTTTCTGAACGATATATCTAAAACAACTGAAGAAATATATACTGTTTAAAGAATTTCACTGATCCGATGTAAGATCATAAAATTCATGTAATAAATGAACTAAATGAAAAGAATTAGTCCATTAAGTTCTACAGAGAATTAACCTCTAGTAAAAAGAGGAATGCGACATTTCAATATACATGTATCTTTGTCTATTTATACTAATAGGTATTAGTTTACTGATTTGAATAAAAAATTTCAAATGACCAAAAGGGAAAGTAGTTGATACTTATGGGAATGTGAACAATTTAATATAGTTTTTTATAAGGTACTGTATGATACAGCATTCAATGTGCAACTTACAAATGTTATCCATTTATCATATTAGAACATTTATTTGTATGTTATTTGAATAATTCAGATATAGATAATTACCTTATTAATATACAAATAGGTGTATTATGCTCACCCATCAGTCAAAAAGTGTGGTCTACATATATGCAATGCATTTAACTATATTCATTTTAAAGTAAACTTTATCTTAGAATGGTGATGGTAGTGGTGGTGGTGGGGGGATTGCTACTATTTTGGCGATTATATAAAACGAGCTTTCTTGTAATATCATTCTATCCTTGTTCTATCTTTTCTTTTACATTTGTGAGATTTCATTGTTTCCAATTGAACATTTCTATATTAGATAATGTGATGATATTTTAGTTTATATAGTCAAACAAGAAATGTTATTGGAACCAAACATTTTTTGTAAATGAATAGAAAATACGGTAGCAGTTATTAAAAATTCACTGTATCAGTGGTACATATTAACAACTCTACTACAAGTCAAACTCAAAATTTCAAATTTCAAGAAGATCAGAATATCCAGGATTAGCCTGCGTTAGGAATACAAGAAAGTGGATACCAACTCAATCATATGAATGTATTATTATGAGCTGTGAAGTTCCTAGGTTCGTGAACGTGGCACACTGAAGAGTTAGATACTAAAACAAAAACAATGTCAATTACTTCCTGATTTTTAATTCATGTCTAACTATGATGAGTCTATGACATAACATAATTACTATGAAATAAATTTTTAATATGTTAAAAATGATGTGATTATTCCAATCGACATTCTTTCATCTCCGTGAAAATATTTGGCGTACAAAAGTACATTTAAGTATTTCTATAACAAAATAAAATGCTACTTTTAAAGGACGAACATGAAAAGTCAGTTGTAAACGACTACTTATTTTATTTAATTTTTCAAGAAATAGAAATATTGTCTACTGATGATGCAATAAAAATAAGTTCTTATAGGGTAACCCATATTACTAAAACAATGAAATATTTCTAACTTCATCTTATATTTTGATTAGAATAAAGAAAACTTAAAATATCTAAATTCAGCTATATGTAGGTTGATATTAGGTAAAGTATAAAATGATTAACTCCACCTAGAATCCCACTGGGGTTACTGTCAGTCCCAAGCCCGGATAAAGAAGGAGGGTTGGGCATGAAGTTCGCAACCCCATCCCATAAAAACACAATCTTGCTAAAAAAACGCTAAACAGTAAAAACCTTTAAAACCATTTTAACTCTGATCTGGGAGTTGCAAGGTCTTCATTTCAATGAGTTATGACGACTCATGGTGAAAGCCGAGTTTCTTCGGAAGCCACACGGACCATGCCTGTTCTAAGAACCAGAGCAACTATTATTATAGGTACACAGAATGTTCGCACGATCTGGGAGACAGAGAGAAGCATGCATATAGCTGAAGAAATGAAACGATACAACCCACTGGTTACAAGCTGAACACCAAAGATTATTCTCAGAAAAACTGCTTTTATACTCCGACTACGGAGAATAAAATGCCTCACACATACGAGGAGTAGCACTAATATTGTCCTGGAAAGCATGGAAGGCTCTTATAAGATGGGAACCTCATGGTCCTAAAACCATCAAAGCTTCTTTCAAGATGAAGAATTAAGGGATTAAAATAAAAGTCACCCAGTGGTATGCACCCACCAACAAAAGTCACGAAGACGACAAAGACCAGTTCTATACGAGGCTGCAATCAACCGTCGATAAATGCTCAGCCAAGGACCTGACCATTCTGATGGAAAACTTCAACGCCAAGGTTGGAATGGACAATATCGGATATGAAGACATCATAGGAGGATATGGACTGGGAGAAAGGAATGATAACGGTGAGAGGTTTGTAAACTTATGTGCCTTCAACAAAATGATCATAGGTGGCACCATATTTTCTAACAAACGCATACACAGAGTTACATAGGTTTCACCTGACCACATTACGGAGAACCAAATCGACCACATCTGCATTAATAAAACGTTTAGTAGGACTACGGAAGACGTAAGAGCAAATCAGGAGCTGATATAGCTTAAAATCACCATCTAGTATTGGTTATAATGAAGCTGAAGCTAGGGAAGCCCTGGACAACTGGAGCAACAGTATTACAAAAGTTTAAAATGGCCCTTCTCCGGGATACTAAAAACAACGAATTCAAAATAACTCTTAACATTAAGTTCCAGGCCTTTCAAGATTTACTAAAAAAGGTGGAACTATTATGGAGGACAACTGGAAAGAGATTAAAGAAACAATAACCTCAACATATCAGGAGGTTTCGGGTCACAAAGTGCATCACCATAAAAAATTGAATTCTTGTTGTTACTCTGGACAAAATCCAAGGAAGGAGGAACAAGCAGGTAGCAATTAATAACAGCCAGACAAAAGCGGAGAAAGTCATAGAATAGGCTGAATACATAGAAGTCAACAAGCATGCGGAGAGGGGCATTGAGTCGGATGAACGGAAATATTTTGAGAGCTGAGCAATGATGGCGGAAAAAGCTGCAAAAGAAAGAAGTATGAGGCACCTATACGATAAGGCGAAGAAACTAGCTGTGAAATTCAGTAAACGAAAACGGCCAATCAAGAACAACTCCGGCAAACCAATCACTGAAGTGCATGAACAACGAAACAGGTGGATAGAACACTTCTAACAACTCTTGAATATACCAGCCCCACCGAACCCACCAGTCATCGAAGCAGCAGCCACAGATCTCCTTATAAACAACGACCCATCAACAGTCAAAGAAATCAAAACGGCCATCCAACAAATCAAGATTGGTAAGTCACCGGGACCAGGCAACGTACCAACCTAGGCACTGAAATCAGATATAGAAGCAACTGCAAAGATACTCCACATTATCTTCAGGTAGATTTGGGAGGAAGAACAGGCGCCAACAGACTAGAATTAAGTGTACCCCATAAAGATACCAAAGAAAGGAAACGTAAGCTATTGCGATAACTGCAGAGGTATCACACTAATTTCAGTACCAGAAAAAGTCTTCAACAGAATGTTATTGAACCGAATGAAAGATCTAGTCGACTTCCAACTTCGAAATCAACAGGCTGGATTCCGTGAAGATCGATCATATACCGATTAAATAGCGACTCCAAGGTTGATTGTCAAGCAATCAATTAAATAGAATTCACTACTTGCATCAACTTCCTCAACTACGAAAAATCATTTGACAGCTTAAATTGGAGAACATTATGAAGCTTTCTTCGAAATTATGGCGTACCCGACTAAATAGTCAACATCATACGGAATTCTTAGGACGGATTACATTGTAAAATCGTGCATGGAGATCAGCTAACATATTTATTTAAAGTGAAGACCGGTGTCAGACAACGCTGTTTACTCTAACCCAATCATTTTCTGCTGGTGGTTGACTGGATCATGAAAACTGCAACATCTCAGGGTAGTCTCGGAATACAGTGGACAACATGGATGCAGCCAGATGATTTGGACCTTGCAGATCACCTAGCTCTTCTATCCCACAAGAAGCAGCAAACGCAGATGAACATGGACAGTGTAGCAGCAGCCTCGGCCGTCACCAGTAGGTGTCAACAAACACAAAGGGAAAAGGATGATCCTTTGATACAAAACAATCAACATTAACCTAATTACACATGACTTGACGGTGAAATTCGGGAATACGTAGAAACCTTTACATACTTGGATAGCATCATCGATAAACAAGGAGGGTCTGATGCAGATGTGAAGGTGTGGATTGGCAAAACAAGTGTAACACTTCTACAACTGAAAAATATCTGGAACTTAAACCAACTGTCAGCCAAGATTAAAGTCAAAATTTTCAATACACATGTGAAGACAGTTCAGTTGTATGGAGCTGAAACCTGGAGAACTACGAAACTAATCATCCAAAAGACAAATATATCTATAATCAACTTCCTGCTTAAGATACTACGGACCCGTTGACCAGATACAATCAACAGCAACCTGTTATGACATAGAACAATTCAACTTCCAGCCGAGAAAGGAATTAAGATAAGTCGCAGTAGGTGGGTAGGACATACGTTGAGGAAATCATCAATGTCACAAGGCTAGAACTAACTTCTATTTCTGTAGGTCAAGGGAAAAGAGGAAGACCCATAAACACATTGTGTCGGTAATCGAAGACTGACCAGAACAGAATGGAAAGCCTTTAGGAAGAGCTGGAAAGGAAAGCCCGGGACAGAGATGGTTGGAGGATGCTGGTCGGCGGCCTATGTTCAGCATGGTATAGCAGGTATTAACTGATTGATTGGGTGAACAATATAATAATGTGAATGAAATCAATTACCATTTTATTTTATGTGTGATTAACTATTTTATTCTTGTAAGAATAATAATGCCTTATAGTGCAAGCAAGTGTTAGTATAATTGCATCCATGTGAAAATCACCTTAAAGTAAGTTTCTGTCATTTTGAATTGAAATAGTTCATTATCATGGTTTCTGGTGAAATAGACAATTTAAAGTGAACTGTAAAAAATTTTTGAGGAGGAAGAATGTTTCTGATTAATAGGTTATATTAATAACTTAGTGTTAAGCGATATACCCATGAAAACTTTTTATCAAATCGTTTAGCATCACAAATTAACTGTTAACGAACTGAATTCAAGTTGTTTAAACATTATAATGATGGTAATAAATTAAATTCCAAAAATGTGCGGAGCGATATTTAAGTTATTTTTATATGATGATACGGCCTGTTTGATGCCTCTATAATCCTGTTGAACTCGAAAAGTTGCAAAGCAAATCAACAATAGCAGTACATCTTATTTGTTACAACCATAAAATCGACGTTAAAAATATCCAATTTATCAAAAAGCTTTTTCCAATTATAATGAAAGACGAACAGCTGAAGCGTTTCACATATTGTTAAACCCATCTGCGATTAATAAAAAGGAAGGCCTTGCTCTTCATCTAACAATGACTTTCTATCCAAGCGACCATAATCAAAGTACATAAAATTTCATTTTTATGCGAATACATACAGTTTTCTCTTCACTCCATACATATTTCGCACCCATTCACATCAAAATAGCACATGCAAATACGTATCTCACTTTAAATCACCTTGATCCAAATGACCTGAAATGACATAATGTAACCTGTATTTTGATTGTATTGATTTATTTTGATTTGTTCCATTGTAATATTTAACCTTATTTTGATTCGATTCAGTTGTTCATTTATCCTCTGAAGAAGCAAGTTGCACTAGGTTGAGAAACTTCAGAAATTTTAATTTCTACTGAGTGGAACAATACAAATATATATCACTCATTTTTATGTCGTACTGTTGACATTAATTAAGTGAAAGGTTACACATTTGTTGTTAGACCCTACTGGATAAAGTCAAACAGGTAAGTAACTGATTAATCTTAGACCAATAACATGAATTCAACACGTGTCAGTTATTGAATACTTTAAGTAAACCAATACATTTGCTCTATTCATTTAATATCAGTCTGTAAAATAAATTACTTATTAATTCACTATGTATAACTGTTCTTCAAGATAATAACTAACTATTTATTATGACGATGATAACTTTATCTACTACGGGCAATATACTAGCCGATTGTTTTCAGTTTGTGCAGATTGGTATTATGTTTAGTAGTTCGTATTCTTTACAAAATTATGTTGGTTGAGCACCTCGATTTCGCCAGGGAATCAAGTGTGCTCACTTCTGAGGCTTTCTTTGAAGGGATAAAACAGTTGCCTAGTGTCCCCTGGTTTTCATTGGTACATAATCAACATACAACTAAATTTCAGCGAATTATTTCATAAAAATTAGTTTTTGAGTTTATCAGAGGTATGAAATTATATCACCTCAAATCGTAGCTGTTAAAATTAATTATTTTCAAATTTTACCCTCTAGTCTGAATTACTGAAATAATTATAGATGTCAAATGTAAACTAAGTAAAAAGCAGCTGTGTATTATTCGTAACGACTTGCACTTGGAGGTCGTTGATGTTATTACATTTTGTCTAGCAGTCTTAAATGGGACGAAACGCATATATTTCCTCGGAAAAACAAAAATCTTTTATATTATTTTGATTACTAAACTAAACTAGAAATATTCTCTGAAATATGATGAATGACCATAAGGTGAGGTGAAATTTAATTTGGATTGTGGCTGGCAAGTGAGATACAGGACAGGCTTTTCGTTTCATTTGTGACTTATCAGCTGGATGTACTTGCAACCTCGTGTCGATGTCTACACTGGAATTTGAATCCAGTTCACTTCGTGTCAAACACCGTTACGTTTACCGCTAGGCTACTGAGTTCATACAGTTATACTTGTGAAACGGATATGTAGGTATAATATGAATGTGTTATTGAATCTTCCCGTTGATTTAATATTTACTGAATTTTGTTCACTCTCTGTTGCCATATGTGCATCGTTAGCAGAGGGCATAGATACATCTGATGCTCACAATTATTGTTTAATACGATAGCAGAGACTGAATAATTTATGTCCATATCAAACTAACATGAGTATTCCAGAATACTTTGAAATCATAAAATATGGTGATTTACTTTACTACTTCACTACTTTACATACTAATAAACAGCATAGGCAAATCTATTTATAGTTCCGAAAATGTGACAAAGTTTAAATAGGATAAATTGTTGATTTGTTTCATAAGTTTGGTAATGTATGTGTCGTGTTTCCCTTACATGCATAGACAGCGTATATGATTTTGGTACCAATTGAAATAACAATTTAGATAGAATATATGGTTATGTAGTCTAGATATTATCTACAAGAGCCACATTCATTACTACTTGTTATCATTTCGGGATTCATTCATGAGATCTGAGATTACGAATATAGTAATTTTTTCGAATTAATGATGCTTTATAGGCTCACAGCCTACGGTAAACGATACTGATGACGGTAGTTAATGAAAGCCGGCATTACTAAGATAATATCCATTAAATATGTCTAATATGAACTATTCAAATTAATGCTAGGTAATGTTCGCTTTGCCATATGTATTTATTTGAAGCGACATCTATATCATTCAGTAATTTTTATTTATTCAACTGTTGGGATTGATGAAGTCAGCAACTCCCTCTGTTAATATAAATAATACCGAAATAATAGACTTGAAACTAAGAACCTAAGTAGTTGAAATCTTGAAGGAACTGGCGTTTGCTCAAAACTAGATTATATACCACCAAATTTTGCAGCTATCCATTTTAGCCACGACCAACTCTATGCTGAAGTAATTAAAAATGTAGTATGGTTGATGAATCCAAACCTCATTCCCTAGTTTTGTTAATTACCTCCAATTATTTGGTACCAACCAAAATGTCCGCTCTATGTAAGGTCATTAAAATTATTAAACACGTATCAGATTGATACATAGAATACATCATCTACTCCATTTTAATGAGAAGTAAAGTAAAATTAATAATCTATGGCCTTCTGAAGAAAAAAAATGCTTACCTGAAAATACGTCACCATAAGGGTAAAATTTTATTTGACATAAATATTTATCGTAAAATTCACACGTACTTATAGCTTGGTAAAACAACACAGACACTTGGATAGATACATAAATGGTCTTATAGATAACGATCTTTCAGGGGATTAGTTGTGGCTTGATTATGAAATATCAGTTAGCGTCACACTTATTCATGTAGGCAGACAATGGACGTATCGATTTCATAAATATTCAGAGAACATCTTGACGTCAGGTATGAGACCTAAATTAAGAGGGATTTCCTACCGATTACAACCAACTATCTAACACTGGAACACCATTAGCTAACCATAAGTAAAAAGTTTGATAGAGCTAAAAGAATCAATTTTCTTAACAATTTGATAACCAATACTTTTATCCTTGACTATACATTTTCTAATTAACAAAACTAATATTAGTTACTTTCTTTGATGATTGCATACAAAGTGTGCAATCCTGGTGGTGAATTCGTCACATGATTTAAAAATATTTCATTGATTTTATCAACCACAAAGGTAGATTTTCCTGATGGATCATTTTACACGAAAGAAGGAACAATCAATCTGACAAAAAACTATGCATTTTAGACAAAACAATGTCTAGCATATAAGTGAAATGGTTGTTCCTATGTAACACAGTTAAATTGTTTGATGTATTAAAATTGTTTTTCTTTATAAATGGAATGTTTTCCCAAATGCAAATAAGAAATTATATTATCTATGACAGACCTGTTACTGTAAAATTGTATGTTTGGACTGTTAGTTGTGAAAAACTTAGAGATTGTGTTACGCTAAGTATTTCTTCCATGTGATATATATATATATATATATATATATATATATATAGTTTGGATTTGATATCACGAACTAACCTGGACTAGACAACCATTGATATTACGTTCAAGGATCCATTCCTTGACGGGATCTTGGATGAACCATACTAAGAACTTCTAAACTAGGATGAAGAAATTATCAAGAGCTTTCTAGTTTTTAGTGGTTTGTGATATACAATTAATCATGCATATTTATTTAACCTAGATTAATTCTTAAATATTTAGTTGTAACGTAATTCCTTACCTAGAATCTGAGGTTGAGTGTGTGAATTACAATGTTACAAATATTTTTATTTACTGAAAGACTGGGTGGTCAGAATACTTATAAATAACCATGATGTGGATGTTTGTGCGTGGCAGTTTACTCCAACTGTTTACAGTCGACTTATATCACGTTATTTTTGTCTCCTTAGAATCGTGAACAGATCTGTGCATACACTTATTAATAAAGTGTAAAGTAACCTATGTGACATTTATCCAGTACTTTGGAACAATTTGAGGTTTGTTTAGCCTTTTAAATGCAGTATTTTGTTGAGGTAAGCTAGCTGGAAGTAGTCTGAACGAAACTTTGAATATACGTTTTGCGAACGTTTGCATACATCGGGGAGGTGCGCCTGTAATCTCGAAAAGTTGCCTTTTCTTCTGGTGGGAATGGAGAGATTTTATTTTAGTATAATAGTCTTCGAATGTTACTACTAGGCCACCTAGGGTACAACTGACCTTCTATAGGAATAGGGTTTATAAATTGGTTGATCATTAAGTAGCGACAAAAATTATGTTTATCTAGTCGTTAATACAGATAAAACTCGATTAAATTGGAAAAGGTCAGTTGAAACTCAAAAAGCTAAATGGTAACAGTCTCAGATTGTGAAACTAGGTAACTATGGATTTAAACCTCCAGTAAATAACAATTGCCTTAACATTTGAGAAACATTTCACTGACGAGTACTAACTTGTCCACTCGGTTGCAGTTATTACTTCTTCAGTTGTTTGTTTGTGAATGACACAGTATACTGAATATCAAAATGTACATGGATATAAAATATAGCTCTTTTGACGCCATAGTTTATGCTGTCAATTTAACAATATACAGTCACAGTGTATAATAATTACATAACATATTTATAAACTATTTACACCAACCACCTTTTAGGTACAATAATAAGATTTGTTGACTGTATTCTTATTCTAATCATTCTATTAACATCTAACTTGAAATATATCATAATTATTCTAACATAAGTTTAGTTCATTACTAAGAAACCATGAAAGGATTCATAAGTGAACAAACGTATTTTGCTTGACATTTCAATGATCATTAATAGAAAGCTAAAAAAAGTCTCAAATAACTGGTTAATCAATCCTATTCACTTGAAATCTTTAATGAACCTATATTAGTGTCTATATCATTATATGCTAAAACATTAAGTAATTAAATCTGTAACATTATCTAATCAAACCATTTTGTTTGATCAGGTGATTTTTGTTTACAATAGTTTACCTCAGTTACTGATTTAATTGAAATGTATCCTTTTCATAAATATCATTATTTATCAATTAAAATAAATAAGAAAATACAATAAAAAATGCATTCCAATTAAAGTAAAAAAGAAAAATAATTTAATCTCATTAAGTTATTAACAAAGAAAAAAGATACAATGAAAATTTCTATAAATTAACTATTATTATTTTTTTTTTTAATGAACAATATGTAAACTTACGTTTTAGTAAAATTTAATAGATTCAATGCTATCCATACTGTACCTAAAAGTAAAATTAAGTAGACTAATGCAACTACACGTTGACATCCTGATTGAATAATTGTAATAGTTCTATTTGTTTGTTGTGGTGGTAACGATAATGATGTAGATGATAATGATGTTGTTATTGATGATGATGATGATGGTGATGGTGATGATGATAATGATGGTGACAAAGTTGAAGATAATGAATCAAGACAATTTTCCATAGAAATTCTACTATATGAATAAGTTGAATTAATTAGATTTATATTAAATCCCTGAGTTTTCAATGTTTTATTTAATAATAATGAATAATTTGTTGATAATTTACAATGATAGTTCTCTTGAAATGCTTAAAATAATGAATGAATAGAAACAAAAGAAAAATGTAGAAGATGGAAATTTGAATAGTGAAATTAATACAAACAAATAGATAATACAGATTATAGTATCTAGAAAAATCACAGATGATTTTTCGCAGAAACAAAAGAAAGCTTATTGATGGTATACTAATTAAATTATACAAAATATAAAGTTTCATTACATCATTAGTTACTTGACGGATGATAGATAGTTTATTAGCAATTGCATTGAATTGTGGTTGCACAGCATCGCAAACTGACTAAGGTTAGCAAAAAAACAGCTTTGTGTTCTGAATGTTGAGCGGTTGTTTTGATGCCTAAATGCTCTAGATTAGACTCTGAGATGAATTCGTGGATTCCAGCTGAAGGAGAATCCCATCCAAGGAAGAAACAGATGTCAAGTTCTGCCCGACTTCCAGTAGTCACTTATATGTAGTTAATCTCTGATATGAATTACAAGGTTCGACACTCTTCTTCAAACCCCATAATGTTTGCAATATTGATAAACGTATGCCGGAATTAGTTCGGCTTACTTTCGTATTCTTGACAGTGACTGTATCTTAAACTACAAAACTAGGTGAATTCGATTAATAATGGACATTAAACAAAAGTGATGATTCAAATGAAGTCCGTTTCCTTCAAGGTAATATGCAAATTAGCTTTTGTATCCACTATAGTAATTTAGTTTTCAGATGCGCCTTCTACAGCCTTCATAACACTGTTTGTAACGTAAAAGTTATCCTTTTAAGTACACGCTCTATGATAACTATTTCACGAATAAATACTCTGGGGTCTGGAAAGTTTATCACAAAATTTTCTTGAAAACTGGGGGACAAGCGTTTTCAATTTTTTACTACAGTAGTATTGTCTCTAATCCAAGACTTTACTCATAGTATGCAAGCTAAGAATGATCACTTACTGTATTAATGAAATAATGGAGACCCAATATTTGAGCAATTATATAATCCAGCACATCCATTCGTTTGTGTTGATATGAGAATCTCTTACTTTATTATGCTACTTTAAAAATTCTATTCAATAAAGCGATTTACAAGTTTTAAACTCTCCCCACTTCTCTATATATTTTTAACTGTTATTCTGTGCTGTCTGTCTTTGTTTTCCTGTCTTTAGTTGGAGTTGACTGTCTGTAAACATGAGCCGAACGCTCCTTTGTTGCACTATCTACATTTCATCTTGGCGACTATGTCACCTTGGTTCCTGAACGAATAGATTCTATGCGATAATTATCACTGATAAATGCTCAACTACCTTAAACTAGTTATTATGGACAAGTTCTCTTTCAACAAAATTGTTTCCTCCTATTTAATTAAATTGATTTCATCTATCATTTGCCTCCCAGCATCTTCTTATCCTCATATTTTTTTAACACTTTGACTTTAACTGTTAGAATACACTTTAAGGATATTCTTTACTTTAAAATTACTGATACCCTTCGTGTCCTTCAATAGACTGAGTTGAGAATTGGTATGCATTCTTTACACATTTCAGAGTATTATTATTACTAGTAGTGCTAAGTCCTGTTTGGTTATTAGACTCAAACAGATTACAATTATGTTTAATAGTTTCTATCTAATTACTTTCTACTCTATCCGCTTTACATTTAAGATGGGAGAACCCGTCTTCACTTGTATTATCAATATTTATGTTTTGTTCATGTGTATGCATATGAAGTTTAGTTACATAGGAAAACGTTCACAAATACAGCCACGTAATTTTTCAAATGGTTACACATAACAGTAAATATTATACTGTTGACTTCTTCAATACTCATAAGTACAGTCTATTGTCTCGGCTGGAACTACGTGATTCATCACGAAAATTTCTAAAATGGTAGAAATTTCAATGTTGCTTCAACAACCAGCTTGCTTTGCTCATATTACACAACAGAACTGTTTGGAGACTGGAAATCTCTAAACATACAACATGTGTTTTAACTCAAGCGTAGGATTTGTACTGACTACTTTTTTGGCTGATTTATAAACTTTCACACACTAATGTGAGCAATGGAAAGTTATGACAGAGGAATTTTCACAGCATTTCGATTGTATTAATGACAAATTACCATTTTCATTCGATGAATAGTCACTATATTATCACGAGTATTTTGTGTATATTTTCTGGTTACGTCTAATCTTAATAGAATAAAGGATTCCCTGTCTTCTCGTCTTCGTCTTCACTGATTTGCGAACTAGGTTGCTTCGGCGTTTCGGTGCTAAAGTTGTCTTGACTGGGGTCATACTACCAAGCACGATGGTTACTAAACATCAGTACGGTATCCTTATTCTTTCAATTCAAGTCCAAACATCTTCTAGAATATTATGTTCTCAACTATTCAAGATTATATCGAAATTGTACAATTAATAGAAATCTATACGCAAAGCTAAAATTCTATTATCAGATTATTTTAAATTGAACACTGAGTCTGGGATAGTGAATTATCATTTGAATGTGCGGTTATGGTATATCTCGTACAAAAGTAGGCGAAGTATTGTCGTATAGGTATGGCACCTGTTAAGGTTTCTTCTTTGTTAGTAAAAGATTAACAACTATTGTGGAATATTCTTATTAATTATATTAGGTATTACAATTAGGAAGCAAATATTGTGATTCGCGGTGGTTGTTTTCGCTATAGCCCCGGGTATTTGCAGTACTGGAAAGCGTGATTTCCATCCTGAATCTTCTAAGCTACTTGATAAGTTCTCTCAAGATATACCATTCAGCCTTCCCCACCTAAAATGTCTCTTTTAAAGAATATCATTTTAGCTCACATAAGCACTGCAATTTAGTAGAGACTGACAAGCTTATGAAAGACATGAACAAGATGTCTTCAAAAAATTAATACATATGAGATGGCTAATAATTACTCGCCACAAGTCATTCCCGCATCATATAAAAAATGCCATCGACCACTAACATAACAAATATCTCTTCTGTTGATCTTATTAAACTACAAAACAGTATTACAAGAAATATAAACAAAATGATAATATGCATGAATCATTCTGTTATCGTTTAGTGTTATAAAAATCTACCACTATGATTTCCTGTTGTTAATGTTTCTTTCGACTAGTGACGAATGATGATATTAACGTGATTTATTACACAGACACAGGATTATCTTTCAAATTATTCTTAAGGACTATGGTATATCGTTTTTCTAATAATAAACAAACGATAGTATTTTCTAAATTCTGAAGTGAAAGCTACTCCCAACAATGATTAGATTTAAGGAGGGGTTCATTAATTTACTCAACATCAAATTTCCGGAAGTTTTCCATTGGACTAACTAATGTCGGATGAATCCATTTATTCTGCTTTTATGAAAAACCAACTTTGTTTGGCTATTATGTTGACTAGAAGATAATTAAGTCAGAA
>JALJAT010000289.1:0-23331 GCA_034768735.1 Schistosoma mekongi | reverse complement strand
AATGGAATTCGAACTCAGTGCGTTCGTGTCGAACGCCACCGCGGTCACCACTAGACTACTGAGTCCAGACAGTCACACTTGTGCAACGGGCACATTGGCATTAGGATAAACTCGTATATTCCCGTTGATTTGTTGTAGACTGAAGCTGGTCAGTCATTGTTGCTATATGTGCATCCTGAGCGGATTGCCTCGATATAGCGAATTTTTCACAAGTATTATACAAGTTGGATTGTGACTGGCAAGTGGAATCCATGACGCGCGTTTCGTCCTATTTGACACTCATCGGCTGGATGCACCTGCATCCCAATGTTGATGTTCACACTGGAATTCGAACTCAGTGCGTTTCGTGTCGAACGCCACCGCGGTCACCACTAGACTACTGAGTCCAGACAGTCACACTTGTGCAACGGGCACATTGGCATTAGGATAAACTCGTATATTCCCGTTGATTTGTTGTAGACTGAAGCTGGTCAGTCATTGTTGCTATATGTGCATCCTGAGCGGATTGCCTCGATATAGCGAATTTTTCACAAGTATTATACAAGTTGGATTGTGACTGGCAAGTGGAATCCATGACGCGCGTTTCGTCCTATTTGACACTCATCGGCTGGATGCACCTGCATCCCAATGTTGATGTTCACACTGGAATTCGAACTCAGTGCGTTTCGTGTCGAACGCCACCGCGGTCACCACTAGACTACTGAGTCCAGACAGTCACACTTGTGCAACGGGCACATTGGCATTAGGATAAACTCGTATATTCCCGTTGATTTGTTGTAGACTGAAGCTGGTCAGTCATTGTTGCTATATGTGCATCCTGAGCGGATTGCCTCGATATAGCGAATTTTTCACAAGTATTATACAAGTTGGATTGTGACTGGCAAGTGGAATCCATGACGCGCGTTTCGTCCTATTTGACACTCATCGGCTGGATGCACCTGCATCCCAATGTTGATGTTCACACTGGAATTCGAACTCAGTGCGTTTCGTGTCGAACGCCACCGCGGTCACCACTAGACTACTGAGTCCAGACAGTCACACTTGTGCAACGGGCACATTGGCATTAGGATAAACTCGTATATTCCCGTTGATTTGTTGTAGACTGAAGCTGGTCAGTCATTGTTGCTATATGTGCATCCTGAGCGGATTGCCTCGATATAGCGAATTTTTCACAAGTATTATACAAGTTGGATTGTGACTGGCAAGTGGAATCCATGACGCGCGTTTCGTCCTATTTGACACTCATCGGCTGGATGCACCTGCATCCCAATGTTGATGTTCACACTGGAATTCGAACTCAGTGCGTTTCGTGTCGAACGCCACCGCGGTCACCACTAGACTACTGAGTCCAGACAGTCACACTTGTGCAACGGGCACATTGGCATTAGGATAAACTCGTATATTCCCGTTGATTTGTTGTAGACTGAAGCTGGTCAGTCATTGTTGCTATATGTGCATCCTGAGCGGATTGCCTCGATATAGCGAATTTTTCACAAGTATTATACAAGTTGGATTGTGACTGGCAAGTGGAATCCATGACGCGCGTTTCGTCCTATTTGACACTCATCGGCTGGATGCACCTGCATCCCAATGTTGATGTTCACACTGGAATTCGAACTCAGTGCGTTTCGTGTCGAACGCCACCGCGGTCACCACTAGACTACTGAGTCCAGACAGTCACACTTGTGCAACGGGCACATTGGCATTAGGATAAACTCGTATATTCCCGTTGATTTGTTGTAGACTGAAGCTGGTCAGTCATTGTTGCTATATGTGCATCCTGAGCGGATTGCCTCGATATAGCGAATTTTTCACAAGTATTATACAAGTTGGATTGTGACTGGCAAGTGGAATCCATGACGCGCGTTTCGTCCTATTTGACACTCATCGGCTGGATGCACCTGCATCCCAATGTTGATGTTCACACTGGAATTCGAACTCAGTGCGTTTCGTGTCGAACGCCACCGCGGTCACCACTAGACTACTGAGTCCAGACAGTCACACTTGTGCAACGGGCACATTGGCATTAGGATAAACTCGTATATTCCCGTTGATTTGTTGTAGACTGAAGCTGGTCAGTCATTGTTGCTATATGTGCATCCTGAGCGGATTGCCTCGATATAGCGAATTTTTCACAAGTATTATACAAGTTGGATTGTGACTGGCAAGTGGAATCCATGACGCGCGTTTCGTCCTATTTGACACTCATCGGCTGGATGCACCTGCATCCCAATGTTGATGTTCACACTGGAATTCGAACTCAGTGCGTTTCGTGTCGAACGCCACCGCGGTCACCACTAGACTACTGAGTCCAGACAGTCACACTTGTGCAACGGGCACATTGGCATTAGGATAAACTCGTATATTCCCGTTGATTTGTTGTAGACTGAAGCTGGTCAGTCATTGTTGCTATATGTGCATCCTGAGCGGATTGCCTCGATATAGCGAATTTTTCACAAGTATTATACAAGTTGGATTGTGACTGGCAAGTGGAATCCATGACGCGCGTTTCGTCCTATTTGACACTCATCGGCTGGATGCACCTGCATCCCAATGTTGATGTTCACACTGGAATTCGAACTCAGTGCGTTTCGTGTCGAACGCCACCGCGGTCACCACTAGACTACTGAGTCCAGACAGTCACACTTGTGCAACGGGCACATTGGCATTAGGATAAACTCGTATATTCCCGTTGATTTGTTGTAGACTGAAGCTGGTCAGTCATTGTTGCTATATGTGCATCCTGAGCGGATTGCCTCGATATAGCGAATTTTTCACAAGTATTATACAAGTTGGATTGTGACTGGCAAGTGGAATCCATGACGCGCGTTTCGTCCTATTTGACACTCATCGGCTGGATGCACCTGCATCCCAATGTTGATGTTCACACTGGAATTCGAACTCAGTGCGTTTCGTGTCGAACGCCACCGCGGTCACCACTAGACTACTGAGTCCAGACAGTCACACTTGTGCAACGGGCACATTGGCATTAGGATAAACTCGTATATTCCCGTTGATTTGTTGTAGACTGAAGCTGGTCAGTCATTGTTGCTATATGTGCATCCTGAGCGGATTGCCTCGATATAGCGAATTTTTCACAAGTATTATACAAGTTGGATTGTGACTGGCAAGTGGAATCCATGACGCGCGTTTCGTCCTATTTGACACTCATCGGCTGGATGCACCTGCATCCCAATGTTGATGTTCACACTGGAATTCGAACTCAGTGCGTTTCGTGTCGAACGCCACCGCGGTCACCACTAGACTACTGAGTCCAGACAGTCACACTTGTGCAACGGGCACATTGGCATTAGGATAAACTCGTATATTCCCGTTGATTTGTTGTAGACTGAAGCTGGTCAGTCATTGTTGCTATATGTGCATCCTGAGCGGATTGCCTCGATATAGCGAATTTTTCACAAGTATTATACAAGTTGGATTGTGACTGGCAAGTGGAATCCATGACGCGCGTTTCGTCCTATTTGACACTCATCGGCTGGATGCACCTGCATCCCAATGTTGATGTTCACACTGGAATTCGAACTCAGTGCGTTTCGTGTCGAACGCCACCGCGGTCACCACTAGACTACTGAGTCCAGACAGTCACACTTGTGCAACGGGCACATTGGCATTAGGATAAACTCGTATATTCCCGTTGATTTGTTGTAGACTGAAGCTGGTCAGTCATTGTTGCTATATGTGCATCCTGAGCGGATTGCCTCGATATAGCGAATTTTTCACAAGTATTATACAAGTTGGATTGTGACTGGCAAGTGGAATCCATGACGCGCGTTTCGTCCTATTTGACACTCATCGGCTGGATGCACCTGCATCCCAATGTTGATGTTCACACTGGAATTCGAACTCAGTGCGTTTCGTGTCGAACGCCACCGCGGTCACCACTAGACTACTGAGTCCAGACAGTCACACTTGTGCAACGGGCACATTGGCATTAGGATAAACTCGTATATTCCCGTTGATTTGTTGTAGACTGAAGCTGGTCAGTCATTGTTGCTATATGTGCATCCTGAGCGGATTGCCTCGATATAGCGAATTTTTCACAAGTATTATACAAGTTGGATTGTGACTGGCAAGTGGAATCCATGACGCGCGTTTCGTCCTATTTGACACTCATCGGCTGGATGCACCTGCATCCCAATGTTGATGTTCACACTGGAATTCGAACTCAGTGCGTTTCGTGTCGAACGCCACCGCGGTCACCACTAGACTACTGAGTCCAGACAGTCACACTTGTGCAACGGGCACATTGGCATTAGGATAAACTCGTATATTCCCGTTGATTTGTTGTAGACTGAAGCTGGTCAGTCATTGTTGCTATATGTGCATCCTGAGCGGATTGCCTCGATATAGCGAATTTTTCACAAGTATTATACAAGTTGGATTGTGACTGGCAAGTGGAATCCATGACGCGCGTTTCGTCCTATTTGACACTCATCGGCTGGATGCACCTGCATCCCAATGTTGATGTTCACACTGGAATTCGAACTCAGTGCGTTTCGTGTCGAACGCCACCGCGGTCACCACTAGACTACTGAGTCCAGACAGTCACACTTGTGCAACGGGCACATTGGCATTAGGATAAACTCGTATATTCCCGTTGATTTGTTGTAGACTGAAGCTGGTCAGTCATTGTTGCTATATGTGCATCCTGAGCGGATTGCCTCGATATAGCGAATTTTTCACAAGTATTATACAAGTTGGATTGTGACTGGCAAGTGGAATCCATGACGCGCGTTTCGTCCTATTTGACACTCATCGGCTGGATGCACCTGCATCCCAATGTTGATGTTCACACTGGAATTCGAACTCAGTGCGTTTCGTGTCGAACGCCACCGCGGTCACCACTAGACTACTGAGTCCAGACAGTCACACTTGTGCAACGGGCACATTGGCATTAGGATAAACTCGTATATTCCCGTTGATTTGTTGTAGACTGAAGCTGGTCAGTCATTGTTGCTATATGTGCATCCTGAGCGGATTGCCTCGATATAGCGAATTTTTCACAAGTATTATACAAGTTGGATTGTGACTGGCAAGTGGAATCCATGACGCGCGTTTCGTCCTATTTGACACTCATCGGCTGGATGCACCTGCATCCCAATGTTGATGTTCACACTGGAATTCGAACTCAGTGCGTTTCGTGTCGAACGCCACCGCGGTCACCACTAGACTACTGAGTCCAGACAGTCACACTTGTGCAACGGGCACATTGGCATTAGGATAAACTCGTATATTCCCGTTGATTTGTTGTAGACTGAAGCTGGTCAGTCATTGTTGCTATATGTGCATCCTGAGCGGATTGCCTCGATATAGCGAATTTTTCACAAGTATTATACAAGTTGGATTGTGACTGGCAAGTGGAATCCATGACGCGCGTTTCGTCCTATTTGACACTCATCGGCTGGATGCACCTGCATCCCAATGTTGATGTTCACACTGGAATTCGAACTCAGTGCGTTTCGTGTCGAACGCCACCGCGGTCACCACTAGACTACTGAGTCCAGACAGTCACACTTGTGCAACGGGCACATTGGCATTAGGATAAACTCGTATATTCCCGTTGATTTGTTGTAGACTGAAGCTGGTCAGTCATTGTTGCTATATGTGCATCCTGAGCGGATTGCCTCGATATAGCGAATTTTTCACAAGTATTATACAAGTTGGATTGTGACTGGCAAGTGGAATCCATGACGCGCGTTTCGTCCTATTTGACACTCATCGGCTGGATGCACCTGCATCCCAATGTTGATGTTCACACTGGAATTCGAACTCAGTGCGTTTCGTGTCGAACGCCACCGCGGTCACCACTAGACTACTGAGTCCAGACAGTCACACTTGTGCAACGGGCACATTGGCATTAGGATAAACTCGTATATTCCCGTTGATTTGTTGTAGACTGAAGCTGGTCAGTCATTGTTGCTATATGTGCATCCTGAGCGGATTGCCTCGATATAGCGAATTTTTCACAAGTATTATACAAGTTGGATTGTGACTGGCAAGTGGAATCCATGACGCGCGTTTCGTCCTATTTGACACTCATCGGCTGGATGCACCTGCATCCCAATGTTGATGTTCACACTGGAATTCGAACTCAGTGCGTTTCGTGTCGAACGCCACCGCGGTCACCACTAGACTACTGAGTCCAGACAGTCACACTTGTGCAACGGGCACATTGGCATTAGGATAAACTCGTATATTCCCGTTGATTTGTTGTAGACTGAAGCTGGTCAGTCATTGTTGCTATATGTGCATCCTGAGCGGATTGCCTCGATATAGCGAATTTTTCACAAGTATTATACAAGTTGGATTGTGACTGGCAAGTGGAATCCATGACGCGCGTTTCGTCCTATTTGACACTCATCGGCTGGATGCACCTGCATCCCAATGTTGATGTTCACACTGGAATTCGAACTCAGTGCGTTTCGTGTCGAACGCCACCGCGGTCACCACTAGACTACTGAGTCCAGACAGTCACACTTGTGCAACGGGCACATTGGCATTAGGATAAACTCGTATATTCCCGTTGATTTGTTGTAGACTGAAGCTGGTCAGTCATTGTTGCTATATGTGCATCCTGAGCGGATTGCCTCGATATAGCGAATTTTTCACAAGTATTATACAAGTTGGATTGTGACTGGCAAGTGGAATCCATGACGCGCGTTTCGTCCTATTTGACACTCATCGGCTGGATGCACCTGCATCCCAATGTTGATGTTCACACTGGAATTCGAACTCAGTGCGTTTCGTGTCGAACGCCACCGCGGTCACCACTAGACTACTGAGTCCAGACAGTCACACTTGTGCAACGGGCACATTGGCATTAGGATAAACTCGTATATTCCCGTTGATTTGTTGTAGACTGAAGCTGGTCAGTCATTGTTGCTATATGTGCATCCTGAGCGGATTGCCTCGATATAGCGAATTTTTCACAAGTATTATACAAGTTGGATTGTGACTGGCAAGTGGAATCCATGACGCGCGTTTCGTCCTATTTGACACTCATCGGCTGGATGCACCTGCATCCCAATGTTGATGTTCACACTGGAATTCGAACTCAGTGCGTTTCGTGTCGAACGCCACCGCGGTCACCACTAGACTACTGAGTCCAGACAGTCACACTTGTGCAACGGGCACATTGGCATTAGGATAAACTCGTATATTCCCGTTGATTTGTTGTAGACTGAAGCTGGTCAGTCATTGTTGCTATATGTGCATCCTGAGCGGATTGCCTCGATATAGCGAATTTTTCACAAGTATTATACAAGTTGGATTGTGACTGGCAAGTGGAATCCATGACGCGCGTTTCGTCCTATTTGACACTCATCGGCTGGATGCACCTGCATCCCAATGTTGATGTTCACACTGGAATTCGAACTCAGTGCGTTTCGTGTCGAACGCCACCGCGGTCACCACTAGACTACTGAGTCCAGACAGTCACACTTGTGCAACGGGCACATTGGCATTAGGATAAACTCGTATATTCCCGTTGATTTGTTGTAGACTGAAGCTGGTCAGTCATTGTTGCTATATGTGCATCCTGAGCGGATTGCCTCGATATAGCGAATTTTTCACAAGTATTATACAAGTTGGATTGTGACTGGCAAGTGGAATCCATGACGCGCGTTTCGTCCTATTTGACACTCATCGGCTGGATGCACCTGCATCCCAATGTTGATGTTCACACTGGAATTCGAACTCAGTGCGTTTCGTGTCGAACGCCACCGCGGTCACCACTAGACTACTGAGTCCAGACAGTCACACTTGTGCAACGGGCACATTGGCATTAGGATAAACTCGTATATTCCCGTTGATTTGTTGTAGACTGAAGCTGGTCAGTCATTGTTGCTATATGTGCATCCTGAGCGGATTGCCTCGATATAGCGAATTTTTCACAAGTATTATACAAGTTGGATTGTGACTGGCAAGTGGAATCCATGACGCGCGTTTCGTCCTATTTGACACTCATCGGCTGGATGCACCTGCATCCCAATGTTGATGTTCACACTGGAATTCGAACTCAGTGCGTTTCGTGTCGAACGCCACCGCGGTCACCACTAGACTACTGAGTCCAGACAGTCACACTTGTGCAACGGGCACATTGGCATTAGGATAAACTCGTATATTCCCGTTGATTTGTTGTAGACTGAGGCTGGTCAGTCATTGTTGCTATATGTGCATCCTGAGCGGATTGCCTCGATATAGCGAATTTTTCACAAGTATTATACAAGTTGGATTGTGACTGGCAAGTGGAATCCATGACGCGCGTTTCGTCCTATTTGACACTCATCGGCTGGATGCACCTGCATCCCAATGTTGATGTTCACACTGGAATTCGAACTCAGTGCGTTTCGTGTCGAACGCCACCGCGGTCACCACTAGACTACTGAGTCCAGACAGTCACACTTGTGCAACGGGCACATTGGCATTAGGATAAACTCGTATATTCCCGTTGATTTGTTGTAGACTGAAGCTGGTCAGTCATTGTTGCTATATGTGCATCCTGAGCGGATTGCCTCGATATAGCGAATTTTTCACAAGTATTATACAAGTTGGATTGTGACTGGCAAGTGGAATCCATGACGCGCGTTTCGTCCTATTTGACACTCATCGGCTGGATGCACCTGCATCCCAATGTTGATGTTCACACTGGAATTCGAACTCAGTGCGTTTCGTGTCGAACGCCACCGCGGTCACCACTAGACTACTGAGTCCAGACAGTCACACTTGTGCAACGGGCACATTGGCATTAGGATAAACTCGTATATTCCCGTTGATTTGTTGTAGACTGAAGCTGGTCAGTCATTGTTGCTATATGTGCATCCTGAGCGGATTGCCTCGATATAGCGAATTTTTCACAAGTATTATACAAGTTGGATTGTGACTGGCAAGTGGAATCCATGACGCGCGTTTCGTCCTATTTGACACTCATCGGCTGGATGCACCTGCATCCCAATGTTGATGTTCACACTGGAATTCGAACTCAGTGCGTTTCGTGTCGAACGCCACCGCGGTCACCACTAGACTACTGAGTCCAGACAGTCACACTTGTGCAACGGGCACATTGGCATTAGGATAAACTCGTATATTCCCGTTGATTTGTTGTAGACTGAAGCTGGTCAGTCATTGTTGCTATATGTGCATCCTGAGCGGATTGCCTCGATATAGCGAATTTTTCACAAGTATTATACAAGTTGGATTGTGACTGGCAAGTGGAATCCATGACGCGCGTTTCGTCCTATTTGACACTCATCGGCTGGATGCACCTGCATCCCAATGTTGATGTTCACACTGGAATTCGAACTCAGTGCGTTTCGTGTCGAACGCCACCGCGGTCACCACTAGACTACTGAGTCCAGACAGTCACACTTGTGCAACGGGCACATTGGCATTAGGATAAACTCGTATATTCCCGTTGATTTGTTGTAGACTGAAGCTGGTCAGTCATTGTTGCTATATGTGCATCCTGAGCGGATTGCCTCGATATAGCGAATTTTTCACAAGTATTATACAAGTTGGATTGTGACTGGCAAGTGGAATCCATGACGCGCGTTTCGTCCTATTTGACACTCATCGGCTGGATGCACCTGCATCCCAATGTTGATGTTCACACTGGAATTCGAACTCAGTGCGTTTCGTGTCGAACGCCACCGCGGTCACCACTAGACTACTGAGTCCAGACAGTCACACTTGTGCAACGGGCACATTGGCATTAGGATAAACTCGTATATTCCCGTTGATTTGTTGTAGACTGAAGCTGGTCAGTCATTGTTGCTATATGTGCATCCTGAGCGGATTGCCTCGATATAGCGAATTTTTCACAAGTATTATACAAGTTGGATTGTGACTGGCAAGTGGAATCCATGACGCGCGTTTCGTCCTATTTGACACTCATCGGCTGGATGCACCTGCATCCCAATGTTGATGTTCACACTGGAATTCGAACTCAGTGCGTTTCGTGTCGAACGCCACCGCGGTCACCACTAGACTACTGAGTCCAGACAGTCACACTTGTGCAACGGGCACATTGGCATTAGGATAAACTCGTATATTCCCGTTGATTTGTTGTAGACTGAAGCTGGTCAGTCATTGTTGCTATATGTGCATCCTGAGCGGATTGCCTCGATATAGCGAATTTTTCACAAGTATTATACAAGTTGGATTGTGACTGGCAAGTGGAATCCATGACGCGCGTTTCGTCCTATTTGACACTCATCGGCTGGATGCACCTGCATCCCAATGTTGATGTTCACACTGGAATTCGAACTCAGTGCGTTTCGTGTCGAACGCCACCGCGGTCACCACTAGACTACTGAGTCCAGACAGTCACACTTGTGCAACGGGCACATTGGCATTAGGATAAACTCGTATATTCCCGTTGATTTGTTGTAGACTGAAGCTGGTCAGTCATTGTTGCTATATGTGCATCCTGAGCGGATTGCCTCGATATAGCGAATTTTTCACAAGTATTATACAAGTTGGATTGTGACTGGCAAGTGGAATCCATGACGCGCGTTTCGTCCTATTTGACACTCATCGGCTGGATGCACCTGCATCCCAATGTTGATGTTCACACTGGAATTCGAACTCAGTGCGTTTCGTGTCGAACGCCACCGCGGTCACCACTAGACTACTGAGTCCAGACAGTCACACTTGTGCAACGGGCACATTGGCATTAGGATAAACTCGTATATTCCCGTTGATTTGTTGTAGACTGAAGCTGGTCAGTCATTGTTGCTATATGTGCATCCTGAGCGGATTGCCTCGATATAGCGAATTTTTCACAAGTATTATACAAGTTGGATTGTGACTGGCAAGTGGAATCCATGACGCGCGTTTCGTCCTATTTGACACTCATCGGCTGGATGCACCTGCATCCCAATGTTGATGTTCACACTGGAATTCGAACTCAGTGCGTTTCGTGTCGAACGCCACCGCGGTCACCACTAGACTACTGAGTCCAGACAGTCACACTTGTGCAACGGGCACATTGGCATTAGGATAAACTCGTATATTCCCGTTGATTTGTTGTAGACTGAAGCTGGTCAGTCATTGTTGCTATATGTGCATCCTGAGCGGATTGCCTCGATATAGCGAATTTTTCACAAGTATTATACAAGTTGGATTGTGACTGGCAAGTGGAATCCATGACGCGCGTTTCGTCCTATTTGACACTCATCGGCTGGATGCACCTGCATCCCAATGTTGATGTTCACACTGGAATTCGAACTCAGTGCGTTTCGTGTCGAACGCCACCGCGGTCACCACTAGACTACTGAGTCCAGACAGTCACACTTGTGCAACGGGCACATTGGCATTAGGATAAACTCGTATATTCCCGTTGATTTGTTGTAGACTGAAGCTGGTCAGTCATTGTTGCTATATGTGCATCCTGAGCGGATTGCCTCGATATAGCGAATTTTTCACAAGTATTATACAAGTTGGATTGTGACTGGCAAGTGGAATCCATGACGCGCGTTTCGTCCTATTTGACACTCATCGGCTGGATGCACCTGCATCCCAATGTTGATGTTCACACTGGAATTCGAACTCAGTGCGTTTCGTGTCGAACGCCACCGCGGTCACCACTAGACTACTGAGTCCAGACAGTCACACTTGTGCAACGGGCACATTGGCATTAGGATAAACTCGTATATTCCCGTTGATTTGTTGTAGACTGAAGCTGGTCAGTCATTGTTGCTATATGTGCATCCTGAGCGGATTGCCTCGATATAGCGAATTTTTCACAAGTATTATACAAGTTGGATTGTGACTGGCAAGTGGAATCCATGACGCGCGTTTCGTCCTATTTGACACTCATCGGCTGGATGCACCTGCATCCCAATGTTGATGTTCACACTGGAATTCGAACTCAGTGCGTTTCGTGTCGAACGCCACCGCGGTCACCACTAGACTACTGAGTCCAGACAGTCACACTTGTGCAACGGGCACATTGGCATTAGGATAAACTCGTATATTCCCGTTGATTTGTTGTAGACTGAAGCTGGTCAGTCATTGTTGCTATATGTGCATCCTGAGCGGATTGCCTCGATATAGCGAATTTTTCACAAGTATTATACAAGTTGGATTGTGACTGGCAAGTGGAATCCATGACGCGCGTTTCGTCCTATTTGACACTCATCGGCTGGATGCACCTGCATCCCAATGTTGATGTTCACACTGGAATTCGAACTCAGTGCGTTTCGTGTCGAACGCCACCGCGGTCACCACTAGACTACTGAGTCCAGACAGTCACACTTGTGCAACGGGCACATTGGCATTAGGATAAACTCGTATATTCCCGTTGATTTGTTGTAGACTGAAGCTGGTCAGTCATTGTTGCTATATGTGCATCCTGAGCGGATTGCCTCGATATAGCGAATTTTTCACAAGTATTATACAAGTTGGATTGTGACTGGCAAGTGGAATCCATGACGCGCGTTTCGTCCTATTTGACACTCATCGGCTGGATGCACCTGCATCCCAATGTTGATGTTCACACTGGAATTCGAACTCAGTGCGTTTCGTGTCGAACGCCACCGCGGTCACCACTAGACTACTGAGTCCAGACAGTCACACTTGTGCAACGGGCACATTGGCATTAGGATAAACTCGTATATTCCCGTTGATTTGTTGTAGACTGAAGCTGGTCAGTCATTGTTGCTATATGTGCATCCTGAGCGGATTGCCTCGATATAGCGAATTTTTCACAAGTATTATACAAGTTGGATTGTGACTGGCAAGTGGAATCCATGACGCGCGTTTCGTCCTATTTGACACTCATCGGCTGGATGCACCTGCATCCCAATGTTGATGTTCACACTGGAATTCGAACTCAGTGCGTTTCGTGTCGAACGCCACCGCGGTCACCACTAGACTACTGAGTCCAGACAGTCACACTTGTGCAACGGGCACATTGGCATTAGGATAAACTCGTATATTCCCGTTGATTTGTTGTAGACTGAAGCTGGTCAGTCATTGTTGCTATATGTGCATCCTGAGCGGATTGCCTCGATATAGCGAATTTTTCACAAGTATTATACAAGTTGGATTGTGACTGGCAAGTGGAATCCATGACGCGCGTTTCGTCCTATTTGACACTCATCGGCTGGATGCACCTGCATCCCAATGTTGATGTTCACACTGGAATTCGAACTCAGTGCGTTTCGTGTCGAACGCCACCGCGGTCACCACTAGACTACTGAGTCCAGACAGTCACACTTGTGCAACGGGCACATTGGCATTAGGATAAACTCGTATATTCCCGTTGATTTGTTGTAGACTGAAGCTGGTCAGTCATTGTTGCTATATGTGCATCCTGAGCGGATTGCCTCGATATAGCGAATTTTTCACAAGTATTATACAAGTTGGATTGTGACTGGCAAGTGGAATCCATGACGCGCGTTTCGTCCTATTTGACACTCATCGGCTGGATGCACCTGCATCCCAATGTTGATGTTCACACTGGAATTCGAACTCAGTGCGTTTCGTGTCGAACGCCACCGCGGTCACCACTAGACTACTGAGTCCAGACAGTCACACTTGTGCAACGGGCACATTGGCATTAGGATAAACTCGTATATTCCCGTTGATTTGTTGTAGACTGAAGCTGGTCAGTCATTGTTGCTATATGTGCATCCTGAGCGGATTGCCTCGATATAGCGAATTTTTCACAAGTATTATACAAGTTGGATTGTGACTGGCAAGTGGAATCCATGACGCGCGTTTCGTCCTATTTGACACTCATCGGCTGGATGCACCTGCATCCCAATGTTGATGTTCACACTGGAATTCGAACTCAGTGCGTTTCGTGTCGAACGCCACCGCGGTCACCACTAGACTACTGAGTCCAGACAGTCACACTTGTGCAACGGGCACATTGGCATTAGGATAAACTCGTATATTCCCGTTGATTTGTTGTAGACTGAAGCTGGTCAGTCATTGTTGCTATATGTGCATCCTGAGCGGATTGCCTCGATATAGCGAATTTTTCACAAGTATTATACAAGTTGGATTGTGACTGGCAAGTGGAATCCATGACGCGCGTTTCGTCCTATTTGACACTCATCGGCTGGATGCACCTGCATCCCAATGTTGATGTTCACACTGGAATTCGAACTCAGTGCGTTTCGTGTCGAACGCCACCGCGGTCACCACTAGACTACTGAGTCCAGACAGTCACACTTGTGCAACGGGCACATTGGCATTAGGATAAACTCGTATATTCCCGTTGATTTGTTGTAGACTGAAGCTGGTCAGTCATTGTTGCTATATGTGCATCCTGAGCGGATTGCCTCGATATAGCGAATTTTTCACAAGTATTATACAAGTTGGATTGTGACTGGCAAGTGGAATCCATGACGCGCGTTTCGTCCTATTTGACACTCATCGGCTGGATGCACCTGCATCCCAATGTTGATGTTCACACTGGAATTCGAACTCAGTGCGTTTCGTGTCGAACGCCACCGCGGTCACCACTAGACTACTGAGTCCAGACAGTCACACTTGTGCAACGGGCACATTGGCATTAGGATAAACTCGTATATTCCCGTTGATTTGTTGTAGACTGAAGCTGGTCAGTCATTGTTGCTATATGTGCATCCTGAGCGGATTGCCTCGATATAGCGAATTTTTCACAAGTATTATACAAGTTGGATTGTGACTGGCAAGTGGAATCCATGACGCGCGTTTCGTCCTATTTGACACTCATCGGCTGGATGCACCTGCATCCCAATGTTGATGTTCACACTGGAATTCGAACTCAGTGCGTTTCGTGTCGAACGCCACCGCGGTCACCACTAGACTACTGAGTCCAGACAGTCACACTTGTGCAACGGGCACATTGGCATTAGGATAAACTCGTATATTCCCGTTGATTTGTTGTAGACTGAAGCTGGTCAGTCATTGTTGCTATATGTGCATCCTGAGCGGATTGCCTCGATATAGCGAATTTTTCACAAGTATTATACAAGTTGGATTGTGACTGGCAAGTGGAATCCATGACGCGCGTTTCGTCCTATTTGACACTCATCGGCTGGATGCACCTGCATCCCAATGTTGATGTTCACACTGGAATTCGAACTCAGTGCGTTTCGTGTCGAACGCCACCGCGGTCACCACTAGACTACTGAGTCCAGACAGTCACACTTGTGCAACGGGCACATTGGCATTAGGATAAACTCGTATATTCCCGTTGATTTGTTGTAGACTGAAGCTGGTCAGTCATTGTTGCTATATGTGCATCCTGAGCGGATTGCCTCGATATAGCGAATTTTTCACAAGTATTATACAAGTTGGATTGTGACTGGCAAGTGGAATCCATGACGCGCGTTTCGTCCTATTTGACACTCATCGGCTGGATGCACCTGCATCCCAATGTTGATGTTCACACTGGAATTCGAACTCAGTGCGTTTCGTGTCGAACGCCACCGCGGTCACCACTAGACTACTGAGTCCAGACAGTCACACTTGTGCAACGGGCACATTGGCATTAGGATAAACTCGTATATTCCCGTTGATTTGTTGTAGACTGAAGCTGGTCAGTCATTGTTGCTATATGTGCATCCTGAGCGGATTGCCTCGATATAGCGAATTTTTCACAAGTATTATACAAGTTGGATTGTGACTGGCAAGTGGAATCCATGACGCGCGTTTCGTCCTATTTGACACTCATCGGCTGGATGCACCTGCATCCCAATGTTGATGTTCACACTGGAATTCGAACTCAGTGCGTTTCGTGTCGAACGCCACCGCGGTCACCACTAGACTACTGAGTCCAGACAGTCACACTTGTGCAACGGGCACATTGGCATTAGGATAAACTCGTATATTCCCGTTGATTTGTTGTAGACTGAAGCTGGTCAGTCATTGTTGCTATATGTGCATCCTGAGCGGATTGCCTCGATATAGCGAATTTTTCACAAGTATTATACAAGTTGGATTGTGACTGGCAAGTGGAATCCATGACGCGCGTTTCGTCCTATTTGACACTCATCGGCTGGATGCACCTGCATCCCAATGTTGATGTTCACACTGGAATTCGAACTCAGTGCGTTTCGTGTCGAACGCCACCGCGGTCACCACTAGACTACTGAGTCCAGACAGTCACACTTGTGCAACGGGCACATTGGCATTAGGATAAACTCGTATATTCCCGTTGATTTGTTGTAGACTGAAGCTGGTCAGTCATTGTTGCTATATGTGCATCCTGAGCGGATTGCCTCGATATAGCGAATTTTTCACAAGTATTATACAAGTTGGATTGTGACTGGCAAGTGGAATCCATGACGCGCGTTTCGTCCTATTTGACACTCATCGGCTGGATGCACCTGCATCCCAATGTTGATGTTCACACTGGAATTCGAACTCAGTGCGTTTCGTGTCGAACGCCACCGCGGTCACCACTAGACTACTGAGTCCAGACAGTCACACTTGTGCAACGGGCACATTGGCATTAGGATAAACTCGTATATTCCCGTTGATTTGTTGTAGACTGAAGCTGGTCAGTCATTGTTGCTATATGTGCATCCTGAGCGGATTGCCTCGATATAGCGAATTTTTCACAAGTATTATACAAGTTGGATTGTGACTGGCAAGTGGAATCCATGACGCGCGTTTCGTCCTATTTGACACTCATCGGCTGGATGCACCTGCATCCCAATGTTGATGTTCACACTGGAATTCGAACTCAGTGCGTTTCGTGTCGAACGCCACCGCGGTCACCACTAGACTACTGAGTCCAGACAGTCACACTTGTGCAACGGGCACATTGGCATTAGGATAAACTCGTATATTCCCGTTGATTTGTTGTAGACTGAAGCTGGTCAGTCATTGTTGCTATATGTGCATCCTGAGCGGATTGCCTCGATATAGCGAATTTTTCACAAGTATTATACAAGTTGGATTGTGACTGGCAAGTGGAATCCATGACGCGCGTTTCGTCCTATTTGACACTCATCGGCTGGATGCACCTGCATCCCAATGTTGATGTTCACACTGGAATTCGAACTCAGTGCGTTTCGTGTCGAACGCCACCGCGGTCACCACTAGACTACTGAGTCCAGACAGTCACACTTGTGCAACGGGCACATTGGCATTAGGATAAACTCGTATATTCCCGTTGATTTGTTGTAGACTGAAGCTGGTCAGTCATTGTTGCTATATGTGCATCCTGAGCGGATTGCCTCGATATAGCGAATTTTTCACAAGTATTATACAAGTTGGATTGTGACTGGCAAGTGGAATCCATGACGCGCGTTTCGTCCTATTTGACACTCATCGGCTGGATGCACCTGCATCCCAATGTTGATGTTCACACTGGAATTCGAACTCAGTGCGTTTCGTGTCGAACGCCACCGCGGTCACCACTAGACTACTGAGTCCAGACAGTCACACTTGTGCAACGGGCACATTGGCATTAGGATAAACTCGTATATTCCCGTTGATTTGTTGTAGACTGAAGCTGGTCAGTCATTGTTGCTATATGTGCATCCTGAGCGGATTGCCTCGATATAGCGAATTTTTCACAAGTATTATACAAGTTGGATTGTGACTGGCAAGTGGAATCCATGACGCGCGTTTCGTCCTATTTGACACTCATCGGCTGGATGCACCTGCATCCCAATGTTGATGTTCACACTGGAATTCGAACTCAGTGCGTTTCGTGTCGAACGCCACCGCGGTCACCACTAGACTACTGAGTCCAGACAGTCACACTTGTGCAACGGGCACATTGGCATTAGGATAAACTCGTATATTCCCGTTGATTTGTTGTAGACTGAAGCTGGTCAGTCATTGTTGCTATATGTGCATCCTGAGCGGATTGCCTCGATATAGCGAATTTTTCACAAGTATTATACAAGTTGGATTGTGACTGGCAAGTGGAATCCATGACGCGCGTTTCGTCCTATTTGACACTCATCGGCTGGATGCACCTGCATCCCAATGTTGATGTTCACACTGGAATTCGAACTCAGTGCGTTTCGTGTCGAACGCCACCGCGGTCACCACTAGACTACTGAGTCCAGACAGTCACACTTGTGCAACGGGCACATTGGCATTAGGATAAACTCGTATATTCCCGTTGATTTGTTGTAGACTGAAGCTGGTCAGTCATTGTTGCTATATGTGCATCCTGAGCGGATTGCCTCGATATAGCGAATTTTTCACAAGTATTATACAAGTTGGATTGTGACTGGCAAGTGGAATCCATGACGCGCGTTTCGTCCTATTTGACACTCATCGGCTGGATGCACCTGCATCCCAATGTTGATGTTCACACTGGAATTCGAACTCAGTGCGTTTCGTGTCGAACGCCACCGCGGTCACCACTAGACTACTGAGTCCAGACAGTCACACTTGTGCAACGGGCACATTGGCATTAGGATAAACTCGTATATTCCCGTTGATTTGTTGTAGACTGAAGCTGGTCAGTCATTGTTGCTATATGTGCATCCTGAGCGGATTGCCTCGATATAGCGAATTTTTCACAAGTATTATACAAGTTGGATTGTGACTGGCAAGTGGAATCCATGACGCGCGTTTCGTCCTATTTGACACTCATCGGCTGGATGCACCTGCATCCCAATGTTGATGTTCACACTGGAATTCGAACTCAGTGCGTTTCGTGTCGAACGCCACCGCGGTCACCACTAGACTACTGAGTCCAGACAGTCACACTTGTGCAACGGGCACATTGGCATTAGGATAAACTCGTATATTCCCGTTGATTTGTTGTAGACTGAAGCTGGTCAGTCATTGTTGCTATATGTGCATCCTGAGCGGATTGCCTCGATATAGCGAATTTTTCACAAGTATTATACAAGTTGGATTGTGACTGGCAAGTGGAATCCATGACGCGCGTTTCGTCCTATTTGACACTCATCGGCTGGATGCACCTGCATCCCAATGTTGATGTTCACACTGGAATTCGAACTCAGTGCGTTTCGTGTCGAACGCCACCGCGGTCACCACTAGACTACTGAGTCCAGACAGTCACACTTGTGCAACGGGCACATTGGCATTAGGATAAACTCGTATATTCCCGTTGATTTGTTGTAGACTGAAGCTGGTCAGTCATTGTTGCTATATGTGCATCCTGAGCGGATTGCCTCGATATAGCGAATTTTTCACAAGTATTATACAAGTTGGATTGTGACTGGCAAGTGGAATCCATGACGCGCGTTTCGTCCTATTTGACACTCATCGGCTGGATGCACCTGCATCCCAATGTTGATGTTCACACTGGAATTCGAACTCAGTGCGTTTCGTGTCGAACGCCACCGCGGTCACCACTAGACTACTGAGTCCAGACAGTCACACTTGTGCAACGGGCACATTGGCATTAGGATAAACTCGTATATTCCCGTTGATTTGTTGTAGACTGAAGCTGGTCAGTCATTGTTGCTATATGTGCATCCTGAGCGGATTGCCTCGATATAGCGAATTTTTCACAAGTATTATACAAGTTGGATTGTGACTGGCAAGTGGAATCCATGACGCGCGTTTCGTCCTATTTGACACTCATCGGCTGGATGCACCTGCATCCCAATGTTGATGTTCACACTGGAATTCGAACTCAGTGCGTTTCGTGTCGAACGCCACCGCGGTCACCACTAGACTACTGAGTCCAGACAGTCACACTTGTGCAACGGGCACATTGGCATTAGGATAAACTCGTATATTCCCGTTGATTTGTTGTAGACTGAAGCTGGTCAGTCATTGTTGCTATATGTGCATCCTGAGCGGATTGCCTCGATATAGCGAATTTTTCACAAGTATTATACAAGTTGGATTGTGACTGGCAAGTGGAATCCATGACGCGCGTTTCGTCCTATTTGACACTCATCGGCTGGATGCACCTGCATCCCAATGTTGATGTTCACACTGGAATTCGAACTCAGTGCGTTTCGTGTCGAACGCCACCGCGGTCACCACTAGACTACTGAGTCCAGACAGTCACACTTGTGCAACGGGCACATTGGCATTAGGATAAACTCGTATATTCCCGTTGATTTGTTGTAGACTGAAGCTGGTCAGTCATTGTTGCTATATGTGCATCCTGAGCGGATTGCCTCGATATAGCGAATTTTTCACAAGTATTATACAAGTTGGATTGTGACTGGCAAGTGGAATCCATGACGCGCGTTTCGTCCTATTTGACACTCATCGGCTGGATGCACCTGCATCCCAATGTTGATGTTCACACTGGAATTCGAACTCAGTGCGTTTCGTGTCGAACGCCACCGCGGTCACCACTAGACTACTGAGTCCAGACAGTCACACTTGTGCAACGGGCACATTGGCATTAGGATAAACTCGTATATTCCCGTTGATTTGTTGTAGACTGAAGCTGGTCAGTCATTGTTGCTATATGTGCATCCTGAGCGGATTGCCTCGATATAGCGAATTTTTCACAAGTATTATACAAGTTGGATTGTGACTGGCAAGTGGAATCCATGACGCGCGTTTCGTCCTATTTGACACTCATCGGCTGGATGCACCTGCATCCCAATGTTGATGTTCACACTGGAATTCGAACTCAGTGCGTTTCGTGTCGAACGCCACCGCGGTCACCACTAGACTACTGAGTCCAGACAGTCACACTTGTGCAACGGGCACATTGGCATTAGGATAAACTCGTATATTCCCGTTGATTTGTTGTAGACTGAAGCTGGTCAGTCATTGTTGCTATATGTGCATCCTGAGCGGATTGCCTCGATATAGCGAATTTTTCACAAGTATTATACAAGTTGGATTGTGACTGGCAAGTGGAATCCATGACGCGCGTTTCGTCCTATTTGACACTCATCGGCTGGATGCACCTGCATCCCAATGTTGATGTTCACACTGGAATTCGAACTCAGTGCGTTTCGTGTCGAACGCCACCGCGGTCACCACTAGACTACTGAGTCCAGACAGTCACACTTGTGCAACGGGCACATTGGCATTAGGATAAACTCGTATATTCCCGTTGATTTGTTGTAGACTGAAGCTGGTCAGTCATTGTTGCTATATGTGCATCCTGAGCGGATTGCCTCGATATAGCGAATTTTTCACAAGTATTATACAAGTTGGATTGTGACTGGCAAGTGGAATCCATGACGCGCGTTTCGTCCTATTTGACACTCATCGGCTGGATGCACCTGCATCCCAATGTTGATGTTCACACTGGAATTCGAACTCAGTGCGTTTCGTGTCGAACGCCACCGCGGTCACCACTAGACTACTGAGTCCAGACAGTCACACTTGTGCAACGGGCACATTGGCATTAGGATAAACTCGTATATTCCCGTTGATTTGTTGTAGACTGAAGCTGGTCAGTCATTGTTGCTATATGTGCATCCTGAGCGGATTGCCTCGATATAGCGAATTTTTCACAAGTATTATACAAGTTGGATTGTGACTGGCAAGTGGAATCCATGACGCGCGTTTCGTCCTATTTGACACTCATCGGCTGGATGCACCTGCATCCCAATGTTGATGTTCACACTGGAATTCGAACTCAGTGCGTTTCGTGTCGAACGCCACCGCGGTCACCACTAGACTACTGAGTCCAGACAGTCACACTTGTGCAACGGGCACATTGGCATTAGGATAAACTCGTATATTCCCGTTGATTTGTTGTAGACTGAGCTGGTCAGTCATTGTTGCTATATGTGCATCCTGAGCGGATTGCCTCGATATAGCGAATTTTTCACAAGTATTATACAAGTTGGATTGTGACTGGCAAGTGGAATCCATGACGCGCGTTTCGTCCTATTTGACACTCATCGGCTGGATGCACCTGCATCCCAATGTTGATGTTCACACTGGAATTCGAACTCAGTGCGTTTCGTGTCGAACGCCACCGCGGTCACCACTAGACTACTGAGTCCAGACAGTCACACTTGTGCAACGGGCACATTGGCATTAGGATAAACTCGTATATTCCCGTTGATTTGTTGTAGACTGAAGCTGGTCAGTCATTGTTGCTATATGTGCATCCTGAGCGGATTGCCTCGATATAGCGAATTTTTCACCAAGTATTATACAAGTTGGATTGTGACTGGCAAGTGGAATCCATGACGCGCGTTTCGTCCTATTTGACACTCATCGGATGGATGCACCTGCACTCCAATGTTGATGTTCACACTGGAATTCGAACTCAGTGCGTTTCGTGTCGAACGCCACCGCGGTCACCACTAGACTACTGAGTCCAGACAGTCACACTTGTGCAACGGGCACATTGGCATTAGGATTAAACTCGTATATTCCCGTGATTTGTTGTAGACTGAGCGTGGTCAGTCATTGTTGCTATATGTGCATACTGAGCGGATTGCCTCGATATAGCGAATTTTTCACAAGTATTATACAAGTTGGATTGTGACTGGCAAGTGGAATCCATGACGCGCGTTTCGTCCTATTTGACACTCATCGGCTGGATGCACCTGCATCCCAATGTTGATGTTCACACTGGAATTCGAACTCAGTGCGTTTCGTGTCGAACGCCACCGCGGTCACCACTAGAGTACTGAGTCCAGACAGTCACACTTGTGCAACGGGCACATTGGCATTAGGAAACTCGTATATTCCCGTTGATTTGTTGTAGACTGAAGCTGGTCAGTCATTGTTGCTATATGTGCATCCTGAGCGGATGCCTCGATATAGCGAATTTTCACAAGTATTATACAAGTGGATTGTGACTGGCAAGTGGAATCCATGACGCGCGTTTCGTCCTATTGACACTCATCGGCTGGATGCACCTGCATCCCAATGTTGATGTTCACACTGGAATTCGAACTCAGTGCGTTTCGTGTCGAACGCCACCGCGGTCACCACTAGACTACTGAGTCCAGACGTCACACTTGTGCAACGGCACATTGGCATTAGGATAACTCGTATATTCCCGTTGATTTGTTGTAGACTGAGGCTGGTCAGTCATTGTGCTATATGTGCATCCTGAGCGGATTGCCTCGATATAGCGAATTTTTCACAAGTATTATACAAGTGGATTGTGACTGGCAAGTGAATCCATGACGCGCGTTTCGTCCTATTTGACACTCATCGGCTGGATGCACCTGCATCCCAATGTTGATGTTCACACTGGAATTCGAACTCAGTGCGTTTCGGTCGAACGCCACCGCGGTCACCACTAGACTACTGAGTCCAGACAGTCACACTTGTGCAACGGGCACATGGCATTAGGATAAACTCGTATATTCCCGTGATTTGTTGTAGACTGAGGCTGGTCAGTCATTGTTGCTATATGTGCATCCTGAGCGGATTGCCTCGATATAGCGAATTTTTCACAAGTATTATACAAGTTGGATTGTG
>JALJAT010000288.1:0-23470 GCA_034768735.1 Schistosoma mekongi | reverse complement strand
CTCAGAAAGCTTGGTGCAGCAGAACTTGACAAGTACTGCAACTTAATTTTACCTCAAAATCCGCGTGACAGAACATTTACTGAAACTTGCACAACTCTTAGCCAGCATTTTGGTGATAATTCTTCTCTGTTTAATATTAGATATCGTTGCTTAAAGTTGAAAATGAATGAGTCAGACGACTTTCTTACGCATGTTGGCATTGTAAACAGAGAATGTGAACGTTTTAAATTGAAAGACTTGTCGGAGGACCAATTTAAATCTTTAATCCTCATCTGCAGCTTACAGTCAGAAAGATTTGCTGATATTCGCACGCGATTGCTACACCGTCTTGATCAAGAACCCACTTTGTCTCTTAAAGACATTGCTGCAGAACATCAACGGTTGACCAACTTAAAGCATGATACTACACTCGTCCAATCTGGTGGTCATAGTGAAATTGACGTTCATGCAGTTCATCAGAAACCAAATCCTCGTCAGCTCACTCCTGCAACCACCACTCCAACTTCCTGTGCTAAACCAGCTGATAAGAAGAGAACTATTCCCCCATCCAGATGCTGGAACTGTGGTGCATGGCATTTTGCTAAGTTCTGCCCATTTAAGAACTATCGCTGCAGAAAATGTGACATGCTGGGACACAAAGAAACTTTTTGCAAGCAGAAAGAAACACGCACTCGGTCACGTTCTAGAAGAAGATTCCGTTCATTCAGTAAGCCGGCTGAGTCACTTTCAGTATCCACCGTAAATCACATTCACCAGAGACCAGCTAGAAAGTATGTTTCCGTCCAGATAAATGGTCAGGAGGTAAGCCTTCAGCTTGACACAGCCTCTGACATTACAATTATTTCTAGAAAAACGTGGAATAAAATTGGGAAACCTGTACTATGCTCTACAGAACAGCTCGCAGTAAGCGCAACAGGCAATCGCCTGCAGATCGTCGGCAAGATTGTTTGCTCAGTGACATTCAACGATATAACCATGAACGGAGTATGTTATGTGGTTAATAGTAATCTTAACTTGTTGGGTTTAGATTGGTTTGCAGATCTGAAGCTAGGTGATGTTCCACTGAGCACCATATGCAACCGCATCGTAAATATAAAAGACAGCAAGGACTTTACGAAAAATCCACCGAAAGTTGAAGCAGTAACTTGGTCAGACCCCTCAAGTCCATGGAGCAGAGTGCATTTAGATTTTGCTGGACCTATGTCAGGAACCTATTACTTGGTGCTAGTAGACGCTTACTCAAAATGGCCAGAGATCCACCCGGTAGTTCCTCCGACTACGCATAAGACTCTGGAAATACTGATGAAATTATTCGCATGCCATGGGTTTCCAGAGACACTCGTCACCGATAATGGTTCTCAATTTACATCACAATCTTTCAGTGATTTCTGTCGGAAAAATGCCATCACTCATATTCGCTCCCCGCCGTACCATCCACAGTCAAATGGACAAGCAGAAAGGTTCGTGGATACTTTCAAAAGAGCTACATTAAAGGCAAAGGGGGAGGGGACCCTGTCAGAAGTCATCCAGCGCTTCCTCCTTGTATACAGAAGCACCCCTAACAGCAGTGTTCCACAACAAAAATCACCGGCAGAAGCACTTATGGGCCGAAAACTAAGAACAATAAATGAGGTGATGAGACCAGCAAAAGTAGAAAACAACGAAGATGACATCTATAAGAACGGGACAGAGGTGTATGTAAGAAATTACAGACCCGGAAGTGAGACGTGGAAAAAGGGGGTCATTAAAGGAAGACGAGGGAAAGTGATATATGAAGTTGCAGTAGAAGGACAAATATGGGTTCGACATCGAAACCAATTACGCAGAAGGTTCAGCGGAGAAAAGGTGGATAAACCCAACCTAGCACTTGAATTTCTCCTCGATACTTTTAAGCTTCCTACTGAGAAAACGACAGTAATTGCAGCAAGCAACGAGAAACCTAAACTTGCAGAAGAACAGTCTCTACGACGCAGCGAAAGAAAACGAAAACCAACAGTGAGGTTTCAAGAAAGCGAACTTCTTTCAAAAAGGGGAGGTGCTAGGAAGAGACAGAACTAGTTATTTTTCATGTAATTATTCTTATTTTTGCTATTATTTTTATTAATCGTAAAATGTGCGATATTCGATATCGCCGTTTATATTCTCCGCATTGACCTTGTATCTTCTGATTGGTTGTACTGCTTTTTAGTGTGCTAATATTCCTAATTGTTACAAGGTCGTTATTGTAACTATATATACGGAGTTGGGACAAAATAGAATCGAATCTTCTCAGCACTGCGTTCGTGTCTTCTTGATTTTGGCTTGGGCGAGTAATAGTTGTTCGAGTTGTTGGTCGAAGTTTCGAGTATCTGTTCGCGTAGGAAATCAGCTAGTTGAAGTTGCGGTTAGTGCTGCCGAGGTGTAGGGTTGGCGTTGTTATATTAGTAGGCGTCATATCAGTTGGCGACGGGTGATGGTGACAATGGATCCTATCAAGATGGAGATGTTGATAGATGAGCAACTTAAGCTAATGAAACTAGTCACAAGCTCTAAATCTACTTCTGAAACGTCCTCAACTGTTCCTGTTCCCAACTCTACACTGTCAGTTGATGGAATTATTAATAGCATTGCTGAATTTAACTATGATCCAGAAGCTAATGTCACTTTTGATACATGGTTTCGGAGGTATGAAGATCTGTTCATGTTTGATTTAGCTTCTCAGGATGATTCATGGAAAGTTCGCCTACTACTCAGAAAGCTTGGTGCAGCAGAACTTGACAAGTACTGCAACTTAATTTTACCTCAAAATCCGCGTGACAGAACATTTACTGAAACTTGCACAACTCTTAGCCAGCATTTTGGTGATAATTCTTCTCTGTTTAATATTAGATATCGTTGCTTAAAGTTGAAAATGAATGAGTCAGACGACTTTCTTACGCATGTTGGCATTGTAAACAGAGAATGTGAACGTTTTAAATTGAAAGACTTGTCGGAGGACCAATTTAAATCTTTAATCCTCATCTGCAGCTTACAGTCAGAAAGATTTGCTGATATTCGCACGCGATTGCTACACCGTCTTGATCAAGAACCCACTTTGTCTCTTAAAGACATTGCTGCAGAACATCAACGGTTGACCAACTTAAAGCATGATACTACACTCGTCCAATCTGGTGGTCATAGTGAAATTGACGTTCATGCAGTTCATCAGAAACCAAATCCTCGTCAGCTCACTCCTGCAACCACCACTCCAACTTCCTGTGCTAAACCAGCTGATAAGAAGAGAACTATTCCCCCATCCAGATGCTGGAACTGTGGTGCATGGCATTTTGCTAAGTTCTGCCCATTTAAGAACTATCGCTGCAGAAAATGTGACATGCTGGGACACAAAGAAACTTTTTGCAAGCAGAAAGAAACACGCACTCGGTCACGTTCTAGAAGAAGATTCCGTTCATTCAGTAAGCCGGCTGAGTCACTTTCAGTATCCACCGTAAATCACATTCACCAGAGACCAGCTAGAAAGTATGTTTCCGTCCAGATAAATGGTCAGGAGGTAAGCCTTCAGCTTGACACAGCCTCTGACATTACAATTATTTCTAGAAAAACGTGGAATAAAATTGGGAAACCTGTACTATGCTCTACAGAACAGCTCGCAGTAAGCGCAACAGGCAATCGCCTGCAGATCGTCGGCAAGATTGTTTGCTCAGTGACATTCAACGATATAACCATGAACGGAGTATGTTATGTGGTTAATAGTAATCTTAACTTGTTGGGTTTAGATTGGTTTGCAGATCTGAAGCTAGGTGATGTTCCACTGAGCACCATATGCAACCGCATCGTAAATATAAAAGACAGCAAGGACTTTACGAAAAATCCACCGAAAGTTGAAGCAGTAACTTGGTCAGACCCCTCAAGTCCATGGAGCAGAGTGCATTTAGATTTTGCTGGACCTATGTCAGGAACCTATTACTTGGTGCTAGTAGACGCTTACTCAAAATGGCCAGAGATCCACCCGGTAGTTCCTCCGACTACGCATAAGACTCTGGAAATACTGATGAAATTATTCGCATGCCATGGGTTTCCAGAGACACTCGTCACCGATAATGGTTCTCAATTTACATCACAATCTTTCAGTGATTTCTGTCGGAAAAATGCCATCACTCATATTCGCTCCCCGCCGTACCATCCACAGTCAAATGGACAAGCAGAAAGGTTCGTGGATACTTTCAAAAGAGCTACATTAAAGGCAAAGGGGGAGGGGACCCTGTCAGAAGTCATCCAGCGCTTCCTCCTTGTATACAGAAGCACCCCTAACAGCAGTGTTCCACAACAAAAATCACCGGCAGAAGCACTTATGGGCCGAAAACTAAGAACAATAAATGAGGTGATGAGACCAGCAAAAGTAGAAAACAACGAAGATGACATCTATAAGAACGGGACAGAGGTGTATGTAAGAAATTACAGACCCGGAAGTGAGACGTGGAAAAAGGGGGTCATTAAAGGAAGACGAGGGAAAGTGATATATGAAGTTGCAGTAGAAGGACAAATATGGGTTCGACATCGAAACCAATTACGCAGAAGGTTCAGCGGAGAAAAGGTGGATAAACCCAACCTAGCACTTGAATTTCTCCTCGATACTTTTAAGCTTCCTACTGAGAAAACGACAGTAATTGCAGCAAGCAACGAGAAACCTAAACTTGCAGAAGAACAGTCTCTACGACGCAGCGAAAGAAAACGAAAACCAACAGTGAGGTTTCAAGAAAGCGAACTTCTTTCAAAAAGGGGAGGTGCTAGGAAGAGACAGAACTAGTTATTTTTCATGTAATTATTCTTATTTTTGCTATTATTTTTATTAATCGTAAAATGTGCGATATTCGATATCGCCGTTTATATTCTCCGCATTGACCTTGTATCTTCTGATTGGTTGTACTGCTTTTTAGTGTGCTAATATTCCTAATTGTTACAAGGTCGTTATTGTAACTATATATACGGAGTTGGGACAAAATAGAATCGAATCTTCTCAGCACTGCGTTCGTGTCTTCTTGATTTTGGCTTGGGCGAGTAATAGTTGTTCGAGTTGTTGGTCGAAGTTTCGAGTATCTGTTCGCGTAGGAAATCAGCTAGTTGAAGTTGCGGTTAGTGCTGCCGAGGTGTAGGGTTGGCGTTGTTATATTAGTAGGCGTCATATCAGTTGGCGACGGGTGATGGTGACAATGGATCCTATCAAGATGGAGATGTTGATAGATGAGCAACTTAAGCTAATGAAACTAGTCACAAGCTCTAAATCTACTTCTGAAACGTCCTCAACTGTTCCTGTTCCCAACTCTACACTGTCAGTTGATGGAATTATTAATAGCATTGCTGAATTTAACTATGATCCAGAAGCTAATGTCACTTTTGATACATGGTTTCGGAGGTATGAAGATCTGTTCATGTTTGATTTAGCTTCTCAGGATGATTCATGGAAAGTTCGCCTACTACTCAGAAAGCTTGGTGCAGCAGAACTTGACAAGTACTGCAACTTAATTTTACCTCAAAATCCGCGTGACAGAACATTTACTGAAACTTGCACAACTCTTAGCCAGCATTTTGGTGATAATTCTTCTCTGTTTAATATTAGATATCGTTGCTTAAAGTTGAAAATGAATGAGTCAGACGACTTTCTTACGCATGTTGGCATTGTAAACAGAGAATGTGAACGTTTTAAATTGAAAGACTTGTCGGAGGACCAATTTAAATCTTTAATCCTCATCTGCAGCTTACAGTCAGAAAGATTTGCTGATATTCGCACGCGATTGCTACACCGTCTTGATCAAGAACCCACTTTGTCTCTTAAAGACATTGCTGCAGAACATCAACGGTTGACCAACTTAAAGCATGATACTACACTCGTCCAATCTGGTGGTCATAGTGAAATTGACGTTCATGCAGTTCATCAGAAACCAAATCCTCGTCAGCTCACTCCTGCAACCACCACTCCAACTTCCTGTGCTAAACCAGCTGATAAGAAGAGAACTATTCCCCCATCCAGATGCTGGAACTGTGGTGCATGGCATTTTGCTAAGTTCTGCCCATTTAAGAACTATCGCTGCAGAAAATGTGACATGCTGGGACACAAAGAAACTTTTTGCAAGCAGAAAGAAACACGCACTCGGTCACGTTCTAGAAGAAGATTCCGTTCATTCAGTAAGCCGGCTGAGTCACTTTCAGTATCCACCGTAAATCACATTCACCAGAGACCAGCTAGAAAGTATGTTTCCGTCCAGATAAATGGTCAGGAGGTAAGCCTTCAGCTTGACACAGCCTCTGACATTACAATTATTTCTAGAAAAACGTGGAATAAAATTGGGAAACCTGTACTATGCTCTACAGAACAGCTCGCAGTAAGCGCAACAGGCAATCGCCTGCAGATCGTCGGCAAGATTGTTTGCTCAGTGACATTCAACGATATAACCATGAACGGAGTATGTTATGTGGTTAATAGTAATCTTAACTTGTTGGGTTTAGATTGGTTTGCAGATCTGAAGCTAGGTGATGTTCCACTGAGCACCATATGCAACCGCATCGTAAATATAAAAGACAGCAAGGACTTTACGAAAAATCCACCGAAAGTTGAAGCAGTAACTTGGTCAGACCCCTCAAGTCCATGGAGCAGAGTGCATTTAGATTTTGCTGGACCTATGTCAGGAACCTATTACTTGGTGCTAGTAGACGCTTACTCAAAATGGCCAGAGATCCACCCGGTAGTTCCTCCGACTACGCATAAGACTCTGGAAATACTGATGAAATTATTCGCATGCCATGGGTTTCCAGAGACACTCGTCACCGATAATGGTTCTCAATTTACATCACAATCTTTCAGTGATTTCTGTCGGAAAAATGCCATCACTCATATTCGCTCCCCGCCGTACCATCCACAGTCAAATGGACAAGCAGAAAGGTTCGTGGATACTTTCAAAAGAGCTACATTAAAGGCAAAGGGGGAGGGGACCCTGTCAGAAGTCATCCAGCGCTTCCTCCTTGTATACAGAAGCACCCCTAACAGCAGTGTTCCACAACAAAAATCACCGGCAGAAGCACTTATGGGCCGAAAACTAAGAACAATAAATGAGGTGATGAGACCAGCAAAAGTAGAAAACAACGAAGATGACATCTATAAGAACGGGACAGAGGTGTATGTAAGAAATTACAGACCCGGAAGTGAGACGTGGAAAAAGGGGGTCATTAAAGGAAGACGAGGGAAAGTGATATATGAAGTTGCAGTAGAAGGACAAATATGGGTTCGACATCGAAACCAATTACGCAGAAGGTTCAGCGGAGAAAAGGTGGATAAACCCAACCTAGCACTTGAATTTCTCCTTGATACTTTTAAGCTTCCTACTGAGAAAACGACAGTATTTGCAGCAAGCAACGAGGAAACCTACACTTGCAGAAGAACAGTCTCTACGACGCAGCGAAAGAAAACGAAAACCAACAGTGAGGTTTCAAGAAAGCGAACTTCTTTCAAAAAGGGGAGGTGCTAGGAAGAGACAGAACTAGTTATTTTTCATGCAATTATTCTTATTTTTGCTATTATTTTTATTAATCGTAAAATGTGCGATATTCGATATCGCCGTTTATATTCTCCGCATTGACCTTGTATCTTCCGATTGGTTGTACTGCTTTTTAGTGTGCTAATATTCCTAATTGTTACAAGGTCGTTATTGTAACTATATATACGGAGTTGGGACAAAATAGAATCGAATCTTCTCAGCACTGCGTTCGTGTCTTCTTGATTTTGGCTTGGGCGAGTAATAGTTGTTCGAGTTGTTGGTCGAAGTTTCGAGTATCTGTTCGCGTAGGAAATCAGCTAGTTGAAGTTGCGGTTAGTGCTGCCGAGGTATAGGGTTGGCGTTGTTATATTAGTAGGCGTCATATCAGTTGGCGACGGGTGATGGTGACAATGGATCCTATCAAGATGGAGATGTTGATAGATGAGCAACTTAAGCTAATGAAGCTAGTCACAAGCTCTAAATCTACTTCTGAAACGTCTTCAACTGTTCCTGTTCCCAACTCTACACTGTCAGTTGATGGAATTATTAATAGCATTGCTGAATTTAACTATGATCCAGAAGCTAATGTCACTTTTGATACATGGTTTCGGAGGTATGAAGATCTGTTCATGTTTGATTTAGCTTCTCAGGATGATTCATGGAAAGTTCGCCTACTACTCAGAAAGCTTGGTGCAGCAGAACTTGACAAGTACTGCAACTTAATTTTACCTCAAAATCCGCGTGACAGAACATTTACTGAAACTTGCACAACTCTTAGCCAGCATTTTGGTGATAATTCTTCTCTGTTTAATATTAGATATCGTTGCTTAAAGTTGAAAATGAATGAGTCAGACGACTTTCTTACGCATGTTGGCATTGTAAACAGAGAATGTGAACGTTTTAAATTGAAAGACTTGTCGGAGGACCAATTTAAATCTTTAATCCTCATCTGCAGCTTACAGTCAGAAAGATTTGCTGATATTCGCACGCGATTGCTACACCGTCTTGATCAAGAACCCACTTTGTCTCTTAAAGACATTGCTGCAGAACATCAACGGTTGACCAACTTAAAGCATGATACTACACTCGTCCAATCTGGTGGTCATAGTGAAATTGACGTTCATGCAGTTCATCAGAAACCAAATCCTCGTCAGCTCACTCCTGCAACCACCACTCCAACTTCCTGTGCTAAACCAGCTGATAAGAAGAGAACTATTCCCCCATCCAGATGCTGGAACTGTGGTGCATGGCATTTTGCTAAGTTCTGCCCATTTAAGAACTATCGCTGCAGAAAATGTGACATGCTGGGACACAAAGAAACTTTTTGCAAGCAGAAAGAAACACGCACTCGGTCACGTTCTAGAAGAAGATTCCGTTCATTCAGTAAGCCGGCTGAGTCACTTTCAGTATCCACCGTAAATCACATTCACCAGAGACCAGCTAGAAAGTATGTTTCCGTCCAGATAAATGGTCAGGAGGTAAGCCTTCAGCTTGACACAGCCTCTGACATTACAATTATTTCTAGAAAAACGTGGAATAAAATTGGGAAACCTGTACTATGCTCTACAGAACAGCTCGCAGTAAGCGCAACAGGCAATCGCCTGCAGATCGTCGGCAAGATTGTTTGCTCAGTGACATTCAACGATATAACCATGAACGGAGTATGTTATGTGGTTAATAGTAATCTTAACTTGTTGGGTTTAGATTGGTTTGCAGATCTGAAGCTAGGTGATGTTCCACTGAGCACCATATGCAACCGCATCGTAAATATAAAAGACAGCAAGGACTTTACGAAAAATCCACCGAAAGTTGAAGCAGTAACTTGGTCAGACCCCTCAAGTCCATGGAGCAGAGTGCATTTAGATTTTGCTGGACCTATGTCAGGAACCTATTACTTGGTGCTAGTAGACGCTTACTCAAAATGGCCAGAGATCCACCCGGTAGTTCCTCCGACTACGCATAAGACTCTGGAAATACTGATGAAATTATTCGCATGCCATGGGTTTCCAGAGACACTCGTCACCGATAATGGTTCTCAATTTACATCACAATCTTTCAGTGATTTCTGTCGGAAAAATGCCATCACTCATATTCGCTCCCCGCCGTACCATCCACAGTCAAATGGACAAGCAGAAAGGTTCGTGGATACTTTCAAAAGAGCTACATTAAAGGCAAAGGGGGAGGGGACCCTGTCAGAAGTCATCCAGCGCTTCCTCCTTGTATACAGAAGCACCCCTAACAGCAGTGTTCCACAACAAAAATCACAGGCAGAAGCACTTATGGGCCGAAAACTAAGAACAATAAATGAGGTGATGAGACCAGCAAAAGTAGAAAACAACGAAGATGACATCTATAAAAACGGGACAGAGGTTTATGTAAGAAATTACAGACCCGGAAGTGAGACGTGGAAAAAGGGGGTCATTAAAGGAAGACGAGGGAAAGTGATATATGAAGTTGCAGTAGAAGGACAAATATGGGTTCGACATCGAAACCAATTACGCAGAAGGTTCAGCGGAGAAAAGGTGGATAAACCCAACCTAGCACTTGAATTTCTCCTCGATACTTTTAAGCTTCCTACTGAGAAAACGACAGTATTTGCAGCAAGCAACGAGGAACCTACACTTGCAGAAGAACAGTCTCTACGACGCAGCGAAAGAAAACGAAAACCAACAGTGAGGTTTCAAGAAAGCGAACTTCTTTCAAAAAGGGGAGGTGCTAGGAAGAGACAGAACTAGTTATTTTTCATGTAATTATTCTTATTTTTGCTATTATTTTTATTAATCGTAAAATGTGCGATATTCGATATCGCCGTTTATATTCTCCGCATTGACCTTGTATCTTCCGATTGGTTGTACTGCTTTTTAGTGTGCTAATATTCCTAATTGTTACAAGGTCGTTATTGTAACTATATATACGGAGTTGGGACAAAATAGAATCGAATCTTCTCAGCACTGCGTTCGTGTCTTCTTGATTTTGGCTTGGGCGAGTAATAGTTGTTCGAGTTGTTGGTCGAAGTTTCGAGTATCTGTTCGCGTAGGAAATCAGCTAGTTGAAGTTGCGGTTAGTGCTGCCGAGGTATAGGGTTGGCGTTGTTATATTAGTAGGCGTCATATCAGTTGAGCTACATTAAAGGACAAAGGGGGCGGGGACCTGTCATAAGCATCCAGCGTTCCTCCTTGTATACAGAAAGCACCCTACAGCAGTGTTCCACAACAAAAACACGGCTAGACGCACTTATGGGCGAAAAACTACGAACAATAAATGAGGTGATGAGACCAGCAAAAGTAGAAAACAACGAAGATGACATCTATAAGAACGGGACAGAGGTGTATGTAAGAAATTACAGACCCGGAAGTGAGACGTGGAAAAAGGGGGTCATTAAAGGAAGACGAGGGAAAGTGATATATGAAGTTGCAGTAGAAGGACAAATATGGGTTCGACATCGAAACCAATTACGCAGAAGGTTCAGCGGAGAAAAGGTGGATAAACCCAACCTAGCACTTGAATTTCTCCTCGATACTTTTAAGCTTCCTACTGAGAAAACGACAGTAATTGCAGCAAGCAACGAGGAACCTACACTTGCAGAAGAACAGTCTCTACGACGCAGCGAAAGAAAACGAAAACCAACAGTGAGGTTTCAAGAAAGCGAACTTCTTTCAAAAAGGGGAGGTGCTAGGAAGAGACAGAACTAGTTATTTTTCATGTAATTATTCTTATTTTTGCTATTATTTTTATTAATCGTAAAATGTGCGATATTCGATATCGCCGTTTATATTCTCCGCATTGACCTTGTATCTTCCTGATTGGTTGTACTGCTTTTTAGTGTGCTAATATTCCTAATTGTTACAAGGTCGTTATTGTAACTATATATACGGAGTTGGGACAAAATAGAATCGAATCTTCTCAGCACTGCGTTCGTGTCTTCTTGATTTTGGCTTGGGCGAGTAATAGTTGTTCGAGTTGTTGGTCGAAGTTTCGAGTATCTGTTCGCGTAGGAAATCAGCTAGTTGAAGTTGCGGTTAGTGCTGCCGAGGTGTAGGGTTGGCGTTGTTATATTAGTAGGCGTCATATCAGTTGGCGACGGGTGATGGTGACAATGGATCCTATCAAGATGGAGATGTTGATAGATGAGCAACTTAAGCTAATGAAACTAGTCACAAGCTCTAAATCTACTTCTGAAACGTCCTTCAACTGTTCCTGTTCCCAACTCTACACTGTCAGTTGATGGAATTATTAATAGCATTGCTGAATTTAACTATGATCCAGAAGCTAATGTCACTTTTGATACATGGTTTCGGAGGTATGAAGATCTGTTCATGTTTGATTTAGCTTCTCAGGATGATTCATGGAAAGTTCGCCTACTACTCAGAAAGCTTGGTGCAGCAGAACTTGACAAGTACTGCAACTTAATTTTACCTCAAAATCCGCGTGACAGAACATTTACTGAAACTTGCACAACTCTTAGCCAGCATTTTGGTGATAATTCTTCTCTGTTTAATATTAGATATCGTTGCTTAAAGTTGAAAATGAATGAGTCAGACGACTTTCTTACGCATGTTGGCATTGTAAACAGAGAATGTGAACGTTTTAAATTGAAAGACTTGTCGGAGGACCAATTTAAATCTTTAATCCTCATCTGCAGCTTACAGTCAGAAAGATTTGCTGATATTCGCACGCGATTGCTACACCGTCTTGATCAAGAACCCACTTTGTCTCTTAAAGACATTGCTGCAGAACATCAACGGTTGACCAACTTAAAGCATGATACTACACTCGTCCAATCTGGTGGTCATAGTGAAATTGACGTTCATGCAGTTCATCAGAAACCAAATCCTCGTCAGCTCACTCCTGCAACCACCACTCCAACTTCCTGTGCTAAACCAGCTGATAAGAAGAGAACTATTCCCCCATCCAGATGCTGGAACTGTGGTGCATGGCATTTTGCTAAGTTCTGCCCATTTAAGAACTATCGCTGCAGAAAATGTGACATGCTGGGACACAAAGAAACTTTTTGCAAGCAGAAAGAAACACGCACTCGGTCACGTTCTAGAAGAAGATTCCGTTCATTCAGTAAGCCGGCTGAGTCACTTTCAGTATCCACCGTAAATCACATTCACCAGAGACCAGCTAGAAAGTATGTTTCCGTCCAGATAAATGGTCAGGAGGTAAGCCTTCAGCTTGACACAGCCTCTGACATTACAATTATTTCTAGAAAAACGTGGAATAAAATTGGGAAACCTGTACTATGCTCTACAGAACAGCTCGCAGTAAGCGCAACAGGCAATCGCCTGCAGATCGTCGGCAAGATTGTTTGCTCAGTGACATTCAACGATATAACCATGAACAGCGAAAGAAAACGAAAACCAACAGTGAGGTTTCAAGAAAGCGAACTTCTTTCAAAAAGGGGAGGTGCTAGGAAGAGACAGAACTAGTTATTTTTCATGTAATTATTCTTATTTTTGCTATTATTTTTATTAATCGTAAAATGTGCGATATTCGATATCGCCGTTTATATTCTCCGCATTGACCTTGTATCTTCCTGATTGGTTGTACTGCTTTTTAGTGTGCTAATATTCCTAATTGTTACAAGGTCGTTATTGTAACTATATATACGGAGTTGGGACAAAATAGAATCGAATCTTCTCAGCACTGCGTTCGTGTCTTCTTGATTTTGGCTTGGGCGAGTAATAGTTGTTCGAGTTGTTGGTCGAAGTTTCGAGTATCTGTTCGCGTAGGAAATCAGCTAGTTGAAGTTGCGGTTAGTGCTGCCGAGGTGTAGGGTTGGCGTTGTTATATTAGTAGGCGTCATATCAGTTGGCGACGGGTGATGGTGACAATGGATCCTATCAAGATGGAGATGTTGATTAGATGAGCAACTTAAGCTAATGAAGCTAGTCACAAGCTCTAAATCTACTTCTGAAACGTCTTCAACTGTTCCTGTTCCCAACTCTACACTGTCAGTTGATGGAATTATTAATAGCATTGCTGAATTTAACTATGATCCAGAAGCTAATGTCACTTTTGATACATGGTTTCGGAGGTATGAAGATCTGTTCATGTTTGATTTAGCTTCTCAGGATGATTCATGGAAAGTTCGCCTACTACTCAGAAAGCTTGGTGCAGCAGAACTTGACAAGTACTGCAACTTAATTTTACCTCAAAATCCGCGTGACAGAACATTTACTGAAACTTGCACAACTCTTAGCCAGCATTTTGGTGATAATTCTTCTCTGTTTAATATTAGATATCGTTGCTTAAAGTTGAAAATGAATGAGTCAGACGACTTTCTTACGCATGTTGGCATTGTAAACAGAGAATGTGAACGTTTTAAATTGAAAGACTTGTCGGAGGACCAATTTAAATCTTTAATCCTCATCTGCAGCTTACAGTCAGAAAGATTTGCTGATATTCGCACGCGATTGCTACACCGTCTTGATCAAGAACCCACTTTGTCTCTTAAAGACATTGCTGCAGAACATCAACGGTTGACCAACTTAAAGCATGATACTACACTCGTCCAATCTGGTGGTCATAGTGAAATTGACGTTCATGCAGTTCATCAGAAACCAAATCCTCGTCAGCTCACTCCTGCAACCACCACTCCAACTTCCTGTGCTAAACCAGCTGATAAGAAGAGAACTATTCCCCCATCCAGATGCTGGAACTGTGGTGCATGGCATTTTGCTAAGTTCTGCCCATTTAAGAACTATCGCTGCAGAAAATGTGACATGCTGGGACACAAAGAAACTTTTTGCAAGCAGAAAGAAACACGCACTCGGTCACGTTCTAGAAGAAGATTCCGTTCATTCAGTAAGCCGGCTGAGTCACTTTCAGTATCCACCGTAAATCACATTCACCAGAGACCAGCTAGAAAGTATGTTTCCGTCCAGATAAATGGTCAGGAGGTAAGCCTTCAGCTTGACACAGCCTCTGACATTACAATTATTTCTAGAAAAACGTGGAATAAAATTGGGAAACCTGTACTATGCTCTACAGAACAGCTCGCAGTAAGCGCAACAGGCAATCGCCTGCAGATCGTCGGCAAGATTGTTTGCTCAGTGACATTCAACGATATAACCATGAACGGAGTATGTTATGTGGTTAATAGTAATCTTAACTTGTTGGGTTTAGATTGGTTTGCAGATCTGAAGCTAGGTGATGTTCCACTGAGCACCATATGCAACCGCATCGTAAATATAAAAGACAGCAAGGACTTTACGAAAAATCCACCGAAAGTTGAAGCAGTAACTTGGTCAGACCCCTCAAGTCCATGGAGCAGAGTGCATTTAGATTTTGCTGGACCTATGTCAGGAACCTATTACTTGGTGCTAGTAGACGCTTACTCAAAATGGCCAGAGATCCACCCGGTAGTTCCTCCGACTACGCATAAGACTCTGGAAATACTGATGAAATTATTCGCATGCCATGGGTTTCCAGAGACACTCGTCACCGATAATGGTTCTCAATTTACATCACAATCTTTCAGTGATTTCTGTCGGAAAAATGCCATCACTCATATTCGCTCCCCGCCGTACCATCCACAGTCAAATGGACAAGCAGAAAGGTTCGTGGATACTTTCAAAAGAGCTACATTAAAGGCAAAGGGGGAGGGGACCCTGTCAGAAGTCATCCAGCGCTTCCTCCTTGTATACAGAAGCACCCCTAACAGCAGTGTTCCACAACAAAAATCACCGGCAGAAGCACTTATGGGCCGAAAACTAAGAACAATAAATGAGGTGATGAGACCAGCAAAAGTAGAAAACAACGAAGATGACATCTATAAGAACGGGACAGAGGTGTATGTAAGAAATTACAGACCCGGAAGTGAGACGTGGAAAAAGGGGGTCATTAAAGGAAGACGAGGGAAAGTGATATATGAAGTTGCAGTAGAAGGACAAATATGGGTTCGACATCGAAACCAATTACGCAGAAGGTTCAGCGGAGAAAAGGTGGATAAACCCAACCTAGCACTTGAATTTCTCCTCGATACTTTTAAGCTTCCTACTGAGAAAACGACAGTAATTGCAGCAAGCAACGAGGAACCTACACTTGCAGAAGAACAGTCTCTACGACGCAGCGAAAGAAAACGAAAACCAACAGTGAGGTTTCAAGAAAGCGAACTTCTTTCAAAAAGGGGAGGTGCTAGGAAGAGACAGAACTAGTTATTTTTCATGTAATTATTCTTATTTTTGCTATTATTTTTATTAATCGTAAAATGTGCGATATTCGATATCGCCGTTTATATTCTCCGCATTGACCTTGTATCTTCTGATTGGTTGTACTGCTTTTTAGTGTGCTAATATTCCTAATTGTTACAAGGTCGTTATTGTAACTATATATACGGAGTTGGGACAAAATAGAATCGAATCTTCTCAGCACTGCGTTCGTGTCTTCTTGATTTTGGCTTGGGCGAGTAATAGTTGTTCGAGTTGTTGGTCGAAGTTTCGAGTATCTGTTCGCGTAGGAAATCAGCTAGTTGAAGTTGCGGTTAGTGCTGCCGAGGTGTAGGGTTGGCGTTGTTATATTAGTAGGCGTCATATCAGTTGGCGACGGGTGATGGTGACAATGGATCCTATCAAGATGGAGATGTTGATAGATGAGCAACTTAAGCTAATGAAACTAGTCACAAGCTCTAAATCTACTTCTGAAACGTCTTCAACTGTTCCTGTTCCCAACTCTACACTGTCAGTTGATGGAATTATTAATAGCATTGCTGAATTTAACTATGATCCAGAAGCTAATGTCACTTTTGATACATGGTTTCGGAGGTATGAAGATCTGTTCATGTTTGATTTAGCTTCTCAGGATGATTCATGGAAAGTTCGCCTACTACTCAGAAAGCTTGGTGCAGCAGAACTTGACAAGTACTGCAACTTAATTTTACCTCAAAATCCGCGTGACAGAACATTTACTGAAACTTGCACAACTCTTAGCCAGCATTTTGGTGATAATTCTTCTCTGTTTAATATTAGATATCGTTGCTTAAAGTTGAAAATGAATGAGTCAGACGACTTTCTTACGCATGTTGGCATTGTAAACAGAGAATGTGAACGTTTTAAATTGAAAGACTTGTCGGAGGACCAATTTAAATCTTTAATCCTCATCTGCAGCTTACAGTCAGAAAGATTTGCTGATATTCGCACGCGATTGCTACACCGTCTTGATCAAGAACCCACTTTGTCTCTTAAAGACATTGCTGCAGAACATCAACGGTTGACCAACTTAAAGCATGATACTACACTCGTCCAATCTGGTGGTCATAGTGAAATTGACGTTCATGCAGTTCATCAGAAACCAAATCCTCGTCAGCTCACTCCTGCAACCACCACTCCAACTTCCTGTGCTAAACCAGCTGATAAGAAGAGAACTATTCCCCCATCCAGATGCTGGAACTGTGGTGCATGGCATTTTGCTAAGTTCTGCCCATTTAAGAACTATCGCTGCAGAAAATGTGACATGCTGGGACACAAAGAAACTTTTTGCAAGCAGAAAGAAACACGCACTCGGTCACGTTCTAGAAGAAGATTCCGTTCATTCAGTAAGCCGGCTGAGTCACTTTCAGTATCCACCGTAAATCACATTCACCAGAGACCAGCTAGAAAGTATGTTTCCGTCCAGATAAATGGTCAGGAGGTAAGCCTTCAGCTTGACACAGCCTCTGACATTACAATTATTTCTAGAAAAACGTGGAATAAAATTGGGAAACCTGTACTATGCTCTACAGAACAGCTCGCAGTAAGCGCAACAGGCAATCGCCTGCAGATCGTCGGCAAGATTGTTTGCTCAGTGACATTCAACGATATAACCATGAACGGAGTATGTTATGTGGTTAATAGTAATCTTAACTTGTTGGGTTTAGATTGGTTTGCAGATCTGAAGCTAGGTGATGTTCCACTGAGCACCATATGCAACCGCATCGTAAATATAAAAGACAGCAAGGACTTTACGAAAAATCCACCGAAAGTTGAAGCAGTAACTTGGTCAGACCCCTCAAGTCCATGGAGCAGAGTGCATTTAGATTTTGCTGGACCTATGTCAGGAACCTATTACTTGGTGCTAGTAGACGCTTACTCAAAATGGCCAGAGATCCACCCGGTAGTTCCTCCGACTACGCATAAGACTCTGGAAATACTGATGAAATTATTCGCATGCCATGGGTTTCCAGAGACACTCGTCACCGATAATGGTTCTCAATTTACATCACAATCTTTCAGTGATTTCTGTCGGAAAAATGCCATCACTCATATTCGCTCCCCGCCGTACCATCCACAGTCAAATGGACAAGCAGAAAGGTTCGTGGATACTTTCAAAAGAGCTACATTAAAGGCAAAGGGGGAGGGGACCCTGTCAGAAGTCATCCAGCGCTTCCTCCTTGTATACAGAAGCACCCCTAACAGCAGTGTTCCACAACAAAAATCACCGGCAGAAGCACTTATGGGCCGAAAACTAAGAACAATAAATGAGGTGATGAGACCAGCAAAAGTAGAAAACAACGAAGATGACATCTATAAGAACGGGACAGAGGTGTATGTAAGAAATTACAGACCCGGAAGTGAGACGTGGAAAAAGGGGGTCATTAAAGGAAGACGAGGGAAAGTGATATATGAAGTTGCAGTAGAAGGACAAATATGGGTTCGACATCGAAACCAATTACGCAGAAGGTTCAGCGGAGAAAAGGTGGATAAACCCAACCTAGCACTTGAATTTCTCCTCGATACTTTTAAGCTTCCTACTGAGAAAACGACAGTAATTGCAGCAAGCAACGAGAAACCTAAACTTGCAGAAGAACAGTCTCTACGACGCAGCGAAAGAAAACGAAAACCAACAGTGAGGTTTCAAGAAAGCGAACTTCTTTCAAAAAGGGGAGGTGCTAGGAAGAGACAGAACTAGTTATTTTTCATGTAATTATTCTTATTTTTGCTATTATTTTTATTAATCGTAAAATGTGCGATATTCGATATCGCCGTTTATATTCTCCGCATTGACCTTGTATCTTCTGATTGGTTGTACTGCTTTTTAGTGTGCTAATATTCCTAATTGTTACAAGGTCGTTATTGTAACTATATATACGGAGTTGGGACAAAATAGAATCGAATCTTCTCAGCACTGCGTTCGTGTCTTCTTGATTTTGGCTTGGGCGAGTAATAGTTGTTCGAGTTGTTGGTCGAAGTTTCGAGTATCTGTTCGCGTAGGAAATCAGCTAGTTGAAGTTGCGGTTAGTGCTGCCGAGGTGTAGGGTTGGCGTTGTTATATTAGTAGGCGTCATATCAGTTGGCGACGGGTGATGGTGACAATGGATCCTATCAAGATGGAGATGTTGATAGATGAGCAACTTAAGCTAATGAAACTAGTCACAAGCTCTAAATCTACTTCTGAAACGTCCTCAACTGTTCCTGTTCCCAACTCTACACTGTCAGTTGATGGAATTATTAATAGCATTGCTGAATTTAACTATGATCCAGAAGCTAATGTCACTTTTGATACATGGTTTCGGAGGTATGAAGATCTGTTCATGTTTGATTTAGCTTCTCAGGATGATTCATGGAAAGTTCGCCTACTACTCAGAAAGCTTGGTGCAGCAGAACTTGACAAGTACTGCAACTTAATTTTACCTCAAAATCCGCGTGACAGAACATTTACTGAAACTTGCACAACTCTTAGCCAGCATTTTGGTGATAATTCTTCTCTGTTTAATATTAGATATCGTTGCTTAAAGTTGAAAATGAATGAGTCAGACGACTTTCTTACGCATGTTGGCATTGTAAACAGAGAATGTGAACGTTTTAAATTGAAAGACTTGTCGGAGGACCAATTTAAATCTTTAATCCTCATCTGCAGCTTACAGTCAGAAAGATTTGCTGATATTCGCACGCGATTGCTACACCGTCTTGATCAAGAACCCACTTTGTCTCTTAAAGACATTGCTGCAGAACATCAACGGTTGACCAACTTAAAGCATGATACTACACTCGTCCAATCTGGTGGTCATAGTGAAATTGACGTTCATGCAGTTCATCAGAAACCAAATCCTCGTCAGCTCACTCCTGCAACCACCACTCCAACTTCCTGTGCTAAACCAGCTGATAAGAAGAGAACTATTCCCCCATCCAGATGCTGGAACTGTGGTGCATGGCATTTTGCTAAGTTCTGCCCATTTAAGAACTATCGCTGCAGAAAATGTGACATGCTGGGACACAAAGAAACTTTTTGCAAGCAGAAAGAAACACGCACTCGGTCACGTTCTAGAAGAAGATTCCGTTCATTCAGTAAGCCGGCTGAGTCACTTTCAGTATCCACCGTAAATCACATTCACCAGAGACCAGCTAGAAAGTATGTTTCCGTCCAGATAAATGGTCAGGAGGTAAGCCTTCAGCTTGACACAGCCTCTGACATTACAATTATTTCTAGAAAAACGTGGAATAAAATTGGGAAACCTGTACTATGCTCTACAGAACAGCTCGCAGTAAGCGCAACAGGCAATCGCCTGCAGATCGTCGGCAAGATTGTTTGCTCAGTGACATTCAACGATATAACCATGAACGGAGTATGTTATGTGGTTAATAGTAATCTTAACTTGTTGGGTTTAGATTGGTTTGCAGATCTGAAGCTAGGTGATGTTCCACTGAGCACCATATGCAACCGCATCGTAAATATAAAAGACAGCAAGGACTTTACGAAAAATCCACCGAAAGTTGAAGCAGTAACTTGGTCAGACCCCTCAAGTCCATGGAGCAGAGTGCATTTAGATTTTGCTGGACCTATGTCAGGAACCTATTACTTGGTGCTAGTAGACGCTTACTCAAAATGGCCAGAGATCCACCCGGTAGTTCCTCCGACTACGCATAAGACTCTGGAAATACTGATGAAATTATTCGCATGCCATGGGTTTCCAGAGACACTCGTCACCGATAATGGTTCTCAATTTACATCACAATCTTTCAGTGATTTCTGTCGGAAAAATGCCATCACTCATATTCGCTCCCCGCCGTACCATCCACAGTCAAATGGACAAGCAGAAAGGTTCGTGGATACTTTCAAAAGAGCTACATTAAAGGCAAAGGGGGAGGGGACCCTGTCAGAAGTCATCCAGCGCTTCCTCCTTGTATACAGAAGCACCCCTAACAGCAGTGTTCCACAACAAAAATCACCGGCAGAAGCACTTATGGGCCGAAAACTAAGAACAATAAATGAGGTGATGAGACCAGCAAAAGTAGAAAACAACGAAGATGACATCTATAAGAACGGGACAGAGGTGTATGTAAGAAATTACAGACCCGGAAGTGAGACGTGGAAAAAGGGGGTCATTAAAGGAAGACGAGGGAAAGTGATATATGAAGTTGCAGTAGAAGGACAAATATGGGTTCGACATCGAAACCAATTACGCAGAAGGTTCAGCGGAGAAAAGGTGGATAAACCCAACCTAGCACTTGAATTTCTCCTCGATACTTTTAAGCTTCCTACTGAGAAAACGACAGTAATTGCAGCAAGCAACGAGAAACCTAAACTTGCAGAAGAACAGTCTCTACGACGCAGCGAAAGAAAACGAAAACCAACAGTGAGGTTTCAAGAAAGCGAACTTCTTTCAAAAAGGGGAGGTGCTAGGAAGAGACAGAACTAGTTATTTTTCATGTAATTATTCTTATTTTTGCTATTATTTTTATTAATCGTAAAATGTGCGATATTCGATATCGCCGTTTATATTCTCCGCATTGACCTTGTATCTTCTGATTGGTTGTACTGCTTTTTAGTGTGCTAATATTCCTAATTGTTACAAGGTCGTTATTGTAACTATATATACGGAGTTGGGACAAAATAGAATCGAATCTTCTCAGCACTGCGTTCGTGTCTTCTTGATTTTGGCTTGGGCGAGTAATAGTTGTTCGAGTTGTTGGTCGAAGTTTCGAGTATCTGTTCGCGTAGGAAATCAGCTAGTTGAAGTTGCGGTTAGTGCTGCCGAGGTGTAGGGTTGGCGTTGTTATATTAGTAGGCGTCATATCAGTTGGCGACGGGTGATGGTGACAATGGATCCTATCAAGATGGAGATGTTGATAGATGAGCAACTTAAGCTAATGAAACTAGTCACAAGCTCTAAATCTACTTCTGAAACGTCCTCAACTGTTCCTGTTCCCAACTCTACACTGTCAGTTGATGGAATTATTAATAGCATTGCTGAATTTAACTATGATCCAGAAGCTAATGTCACTTTTGATACATGGTTTCGGAGGTATGAAGATCTGTTCATGTTTGATTTAGCTTCTCAGGATGATTCATGGAAAGTTCGCCTACTACTCAGAAAGCTTGGTGCAGCAGAACTTGACAAGTACTGCAACTTAATTTTACCTCAAAATCCGCGTGACAGAACATTTACTGAAACTTGCACAACTCTTAGCCAGCATTTTGGTGATAATTCTTCTCTGTTTAATATTAGATATCGTTGCTTAAAGTTGAAAATGAATGAGTCAGACGACTTTCTTACGCATGTTGGCATTGTAAACAGAGAATGTGAACGTTTTAAATTGAAAGACTTGTCGGAGGACCAATTTAAATCTTTAATCCTCATCTGCAGCTTACAGTCAGAAAGATTTGCTGATATTCGCACGCGATTGCTACACCGTCTTGATCAAGAACCCACTTTGTCTCTTAAAGACATTGCTGCAGAACATCAACGGTTGACCAACTTAAAGCATGATACTACACTCGTCCAATCTGGTGGTCATAGTGAAATTGACGTTCATGCAGTTCATCAGAAACCAAATCCTCGTCAGCTCACTCCTGCAACCACCACTCCAACTTCCTGTGCTAAACCAGCTGATAAGAAGAGAACTATTCCCCCATCCAGATGCTGGAACTGTGGTGCATGGCATTTTGCTAAGTTCTGCCCATTTAAGAACTATCGCTGCAGAAAATGTGACATGCTGGGACACAAAGAAACTTTTTGCAAGCAGAAAGAAACACGCACTCGGTCACGTTCTAGAAGAAGATTCCGTTCATTCAGTAAGCCGGCTGAGTCACTTTCAGTATCCACCGTAAATCACATTCACCAGAGACCAGCTAGAAAGTATGTTTCCGTCCAGATAAATGGTCAGGAGGTAAGCCTTCAGCTTGACACAGCCTCTGACATTACAATTATTTCTAGAAAAACGTGGAATAAAATTGGGAAACCTGTACTATGCTCTACAGAACAGCTCGCAGTAAGCGCAACAGGCAATCGCCTGCAGATCGTCGGCAAGATTGTTTGCTCAGTGACATTCAACGATATAACCATGAACGGAGTATGTTATGTGGTTAATAGTAATCTTAACTTGTTGGGTTTAGATTGGTTTGCAGATCTGAAGCTAGGTGATGTTCCACTGAGCACCATATGCAACCGCATCGTAAATATAAAAGACAGCAAGGACTTTACGAAAAATCCACCGAAAGTTGAAGCAGTAACTTGGTCAGACCCCTCAAGTCCATGGAGCAGAGTGCATTTAGATTTTGCTGGACCTATGTCAGGAACCTATTACTTGGTGCTAGTAGACGCTTACTCAAAATGGCCAGAGATCCACCCGGTAGTTCCTCCGACTACGCATAAGACTCTGGAAATACTGATGAAATTATTCGCATGCCATGGGTTTCCAGAGACACTCGTCACCGATAATGGTTCTCAATTTACATCACAATCTTTCAGTGATTTCTGTCGGAAAAATGCCATCACTCATATTCGCTCCCCGCCGTACCATCCACAGTCAAATGGACAAGCAGAAAGGTTCGTGGATACTTTCAAAAGAGCTACATTAAAGGCAAAGGGGGAGGGGACCCTGTCAGAAGTCATCCAGCGCTTCCTCCTTGTATACAGAAGCACCCCTAACAGCAGTGTTCCACAACAAAAATCACCGGCAGAAGCACTTATGGGCCGAAAACTAAGAACAATAAATGAGGTGATGAGACCAGCAAAAGTAGAAAACAACGAAGATGACATC
>JALJAT010000287.1:0-23485 GCA_034768735.1 Schistosoma mekongi | reverse complement strand
AAAGGTAAAATCCTAAGAGCTTTACATAAACCCAAAAAGCAAGTGGAGTGAATAATAAGAAAGATACACTAATACGTTGACGGTTTCACGTCATTCAACTGTTGTCGCGCCACTATCCTACTCACCATTCCACATTTCCTTACACATTTCATTCACTCACTGCACAATTCACTCTCTCCTACCCTCACCTAATTTACTTATGCCTCACAACTACCAACCCAACTCAAAAACACCCCACACCGCCATCACCAATGTATTCTGCCTCACCTCAACCTATACTTGTTCATATTTCCCACAGAAGCTGCACTCCTCTCATTCTCACATACATTCACAGATACACCAATACGTTGACGGTTTCACGTCATTCAACTGTTGTCGCGCCACTATCCTACTCACCATTTCCATCGCATTTCCATCGCATTTCCATCAATCCAACCACCATTTTTACTCGTCTTCAACGATGCCTCTTCGCCACACTCAAATCTCCACATTTACACTCATCCCACTCACTCATACTACAGCCTGTATCTTCAATTCTCCCCTCACTCACATTTTCAAATTTCACATTGTGTACCGTTGAATTGCTGTAGCCATATGTATTTCCACTCTTACATTTCTCACCATCATCCACACGCCTGCATATCTCACCACATTGCCATGCAATCATTCACCGTCCAACCACACATTTCTCAGTCTCATTCATCTCTCTTGCCTCCTCATTAGAAATCAACTTCACAACTAGCCTTTAACTCACTTACATCTACCCACATTTTCAAACGTGCCAACAGTCGACAATCACCATTCCACATTCCTTACACTTTCATTCACTCACTGCACAATTCACTCTCTCCTACCCTCACCTAATTTACTATTCCTCACACGACCAACCAACTCAAAACACACCCCCCAACCGCCATCACCAATGTATTCTGCCTCACCTCAACCTATACATTGTTCATATTTCCCACAGAGCTGCACTCCTCTCATTCTCACATACATTCACAGGATACACCAATACGTGACGGTTTTCACGTCATTCAACTGTTGTCGCCCACTATCCTACTCAACCATTTCCATCGCATTTCCATCGCATTTCCATCAATCCAACCACCATTTTTACTCGTCTTCAACGATGCCTCTTCGCCACACTCAAATCTACACATTTACACTCATCCCACTCACTCATACTACAGCCTGTATCTTCAATTTCTCCTCTACTCACATTTCAAATTTCACATTGTGTACCGTTGAATTGCTGTAGCCATATGTATTTCCACTCTTACATTTCTCACCATCATCCACACGCCTGCATATCTCACCACATTGCCATGCAATCATTCACCGTCCAACCACACATTTCTCAGTCTCATTCATCTCTCTTGCCTCCTCATTAGAAATCAACTTCACAACTAGCATTTACTCACTTACATCTACCCACATTTCAAACGTGCCAACAGTCGACATCACCATTCCACATTTCCTTACACATTTCATTCACTCACTGCACAATTCACTCTCTCCTACCCTCACCTAATTTACTTATGCCCCACAACTACCAACCCAACTCAAAACACCCCACACCGCCATCACCAATGTATTCTGCCTCACCTCAACCTATACATTGTTCATATTTCCCACAGAAGCTGCACTCCTCTCATTCTCACATACATTCACAGATACACCAATACGTTGACGGTTTCACGTCATTCAACTGTTGTCGCGCCACTATCCTACTCACCATTTCCATCGCATTTCCATCGCATTTCCATCAATCCAACCACCATTTTTACCTCGTCTTCAACGATGCCTCTTCGCCACACTCAAATCTACACATTACACTCATCCCACTCACTCATACTACAGCCTGTATCTTCAATTCTCCCCTCACTCACATTTTCAAATTTCACATTGTGTACCGTTGAATTGCTGTAGCCATATGTATTTCCACTCTTACATTTCTCACCATCATCCACACGCCTGCATATCTCACCACATTGCCATGCAATCATTCACCGTCCAACCACACATTTCTCAGTCTCATTCATCTCTCTTGCCTCCTCATTAGAAATCAACTTCACAACTAGCATTTACTCACTTACATCTACCCACATTTCAAACGTGCCAACAGTCGACATCACCATTCCACATTTCCTTACACATTTCATTCACTCACTGCACAATTCACTCTCTCCTACCCTCACCTAATTTACTTATGCCTCACAACTACCAACCCAACTCAAAAACACCCCACACCGCCATCACCAATGTATTCTGCCTCACCTCAACCTATACATTGTTCATATTTCCCACAGAAGCTGCACTCCTCTCATTCTCACATACATTCACAGATACACCAATACGTTGACGGTTTCACGTCATTCAACTGTTGTCGCGCCACTATCCTACTCACCATTTCCATCGCATTTCCATCGCATTTCCATCAATCCAACCACCATTTTACTCGTCTTCAACGATGCCTCTTCGCCACACTCAAATCTACACATTTACACTCATCCCACTCACTCATACTACAGCCTGTATCTTCAATTCACCCTCACCCACATAATCAAATTTCACATTGTGTACCGTTGAATTGCTGTAGCCATATGTATTTCCACTCTTACATTTCTCACCATCATCCACACGCCTGCATATCTCACCACATTGCCATGCAATCATTCACCGTCCAACCACACATTTCTCAGTCTCATTCATCTCTCTTGCCTCCTCATTAGAAATCAACTTCACAACTAGCATTTACTCACTTACATCTACCCACATTTCAAACGTGCCAACAGTCGACATCACCATTCCACATTTCCTTACACATTTCATTCACTCACTGCACAATTCACTCTCTCCTACCCTCACCTAATTTACTTATGCCTCACAACTACCAACCCAACTCAAAACACCCCCACACCGCCATCACCAATGTATTCTGCCTCACCTCAACCTATACATTGTTCATATTTCCCACAGAAGCTGCACTCCTCTCATTCTCACATACATTCACAGATACACCAATACGTTGACGGTTTCACGTCATTCAACTGTTGTCGCGCCACTATCCTACTCACCATTTCCATCGCATTTCCATCGCATTTCCATCAATCCAACCACATTTTACTCGTCTTCAACGATGCCTCTTCGCCACACTCAAATCTACACATTTACACTCATCCCACTCACTCATACTACAGCCTGTATCTTCAATTCACCCTCACCCACATAATCAAATTTCACATTGTGTACCGTTGAATTGCTGTAGCCATATGTATTTCCACTCTTACATTTCTCACCATCATCCACACGCCTGCATATCTCACCACATTGCCATGCAATCATTCACCGTCCAACCACACATTTCTCAGTCTCATTCATCTCTCTTGCCTCCTCATTAGAAATCAACTTCACAACTAGCATTTACTCACTTACATCTACCCACATTTCAAACGTGCCAACAGTCGACATCACCATTCCACATTTCCTTACACATTTCATTCACTCACTGCACAATTCACTCTCTCCTACCCTCACCTAATTTACTTATGCCTCACAACTACCAACCCAACTCAAAAACACCCCACACCGCCATCACCAATGTATTCTGCCTCACCTCAACCTATACATTGTTCATATTTCCCACAGAAGCTGCACTCCTCTCATTCTCACATACATTCACAGATACACCAATACGTTGACGGTTTCACGTCATTCAACTGTTGTCGCGCCACTATCCTACTCACCATTTCCATCGCATTTCCATCGCATTTCCATCAATCCAACCACCATTTTACTCGTCTTCAACGATGCCTCTTCGCCACACTCAAATCTACACATTTACACTCATCCCACTCACTCATACTACAGCCTGTATCTTCAATTCTCCTCTCACTCACATTTTCAAATTTCACATTGTGTACCGTTGAATTGCTGTAGCCATATGTATTTCCACTCTTACATTTCTCACCATCATCCACACGCCTGCATATCTCACCACATTGCCATGCAATCATTCACCGTCCAACCACACATTTCTCAGTCTCATTCATCTCTCTTGCCTCCTCATTAGAAATCAACTTCACAACTAGCATTTACTCACTTACATCTACCCACATTTCAAACGTGCCAACAGTCGACATCACCATTCCACATTTCCTTACACATTTCATTCACTCACTGCACAATTCACTCTCTCCTACCCTCACCTAATTTACTTATGCCTCACAACTACCAACCCAACTCAAAAACACCCCACACCGCCATCACCAATGTATTCTGCCTCACCTCAACCTATACATTGTTCATATTTCCCACAGAAGCTGCACTCCTCTCATTCTCACATACATTCACAGATACACCAATACGTTGACGGTTTCACGTCATTCAACTGTTGTCGCGCCACTATCCTACTCACCATTTCCATCGCATTTCCATCGCATTTCCATCAATCCAACCACCATTTTACTCGTCTTCAACGATGCCTCTTCGCCACACTCAAATCTACACATTTACACTCATCCCACTCACTCATACTACAGCCTGTATCTTCAATTCTCCTCTCACTCACATTTTCAAATTTCACATTGTGTACCGTTGAATTGCTGTAGCCATATGTATTTCCACTCTTACATTTCTCACCATCATCCACACGCCTGCATATCTCACCACATTGCCATGCAATCATTCACCGTCCAACCACACATTTCTCAGTCTCATTCATCTCTCTTGCCTCCTCATTAGAAATCAACTTCACAACTAGCATTTACTCACTTACATCTACCCACATTTCAAACGTGCCAACAGTCGACATCACCATTCCACATTTCCTTACACATTTCATTCACTCACTGCACAATTCACTCTCTCCTACCCTCACCTAATTTACTTATGCCTCACAACTACCAACCCAACTCAAAAACACCCCACACCGCCATCACCAATGTATTCTGCCTCACCTCAACCTATACATTGTTCATATTTCCCACAGAAGCTGCACTCCTCTCATTCTCACATACATTCACAGATACACCAATACGTTGACGGTTTCACGTCATTCAACTGTTGTCGCGCCACTATCCTACTCACCATTTCCATCGCATCCATTCCATCAATCCAACCACCATTTTACTCGTCTTCAACGATGCCTCTTCGCCACACTCAAATCTACACATTTACACTCATCCCACTCACTCATACTACAGCCTGTATCTTCAATTCTCCTCTCACTCACATTTTCAAATTTCACATTGTGTACCGTTGAATTGCTGTAGCCATATGTATTTCCACTCTTACATTTCTCACCATCATCCACACGCCTGCATATCTCACCACATTGCCATGCAATCATTCACCGTCCAACCACACATTTCTCAGTCTCATTCATCTCTCTTGCCTCCTCATTAGAAATCAACTTCACACTAGCATTTACTCACTTACATCTACCCACATTTCAAACGTGCCAACAGTCGACATCACCATTCCACATTTCCTTACACATTTCATTCACTTCACTCACTGCACAATTCACTCTCTCCTACCCTCACCTAATTTACTTATGCCTCACAACTACCAACCCAACTCAAAAACACCCCACACCGCCATCACCAATGTATTCTGCCTCACCTCAACCTATACATTGTTCATATTTCCCACAGAAGCTGCACTCCTCTCATTCTCACATACATTCACAGATACACCAATACGTTGACGGTTTCACGTCATTCAACTGTTGTCGCGCCACTATCCTACTCACCATTTCCATCGCATTTCCATCGCATTTCCATCAATCCAACCACCATTTTACTCGTCTTCAACGATGCCTCTTCGCCACACTCAAATCTACACATTTACACTCATCCCACTCACTCATACTACAGCCTGTATCTTCAATTCTCCTCTCACCTCACATTTTCAAATTTCACATTGTGTACCGTTGAATTGCTGTAGCCATATGTATTTCCACTCTTACATTTCTCACCATCATCCACACGCCTGCATATCTCACCACATTGCCATGCAATCATTCACCGTCCAACCACACATTTCTCAGTCTCATTCATCTCTCTTGCCTCCTCATTAGAAATCAACTTCACAACTAGCATTTACTCACTTACATCTACCCACATTTCAAACGTGCCAACAGTCGACATCACCATTCCACATTTCCTTACACATTTCATTCACTCACTGCACAATTCACTCTCTCCTACCCTCACCTAATTTACTTATGCCTCACAACTACCAACCCAACTCAAAAACACCCCACACCGCCATCACCAATGTATTCTGCCTCACCTCAACCTATACATTGTTCATATTTCCCACAGAAGCTGCACTCCTCTCATTCTCACATACATTCACAGATACACCAATACGTTGACGGTTTCACGTCATTCAACTGTTGTCGCGCCACTATCCTACTCACCATTTCCATCGCATTTCCATCGCATTTCCATCAATCCAACCACCATTTTTACTCGTCTTCAACGATGCCTCTTCGCCACACTCAAATCTACACATTTACACTCATCCCACTCACTCATACTACAGCCTGTATCTTCAATTCTCCTCTCACTCACATTTTCAAATTTCACATTGTGTACCGTTGAATTGCTGTAGCCATATGTATTTCCACTCTTACATTTCTCACCATCATCCACACGCCTGCATATCTCACCACATTGCCATGCAATCATTCACCGTCCAACCACACATTTCTCAGTCTCATTCATCTCTCTTGCCTCCTCATTAGAAATCAACTTCACAACTAGCATTTACTCACTTACATCTACCCACATTTCAAACGTGCCAACAGTCGACATCACCATTCCACATTTCCTTACACATTTCATTCACTCACTGCACAATTCACTCTCTCCTACCCTCACCTAATTTACTTATGCCTCACAACTACCAACCCAACTCAAAAACACCCCACACCGCCATCACCAATGTATTCTGCCTCACCTCAACCTATACATTGTTCATATTTCCCACAGAAGCTGCACTCCTCTCATTCTCACATACATTCACAGATACACCAATACGTTGACGGTTTCACGTCATTCAACTGTTGTCGCGCCACTATCCTACTCACCATTTCCATCGCATTTCCATCGCATTTCCATCAATCCAACCACCATTTACTTGTCTTCAACGATGCCTCTTCGCCACACTCAAATCTACACATTTACACTCATCCCACTCACTCATACTACAGCCTGTATCTTCAATTCTCCTCTCACCCACATTTTCAAATTTCACATTGTGTACCGTTGAATTGCTGTAGCCATATGTATTTCCACTCTTACATTTCTCACCATCATCCACACGCCTGCATATCTCACCACATTGCCATGCAATCATTCACCGTCCAACCACACATTTCTCAGTCTCATTCATCTCTCTTGCCTCCTCATTAGAAATCAACTTCACAACTAGCATTTACTCACTTACATCTACCCACATTTCAAACGTGCCAACAGTCGACATCACCATTCCACATTTCCTTACACATTTCATTCACTCACTGCACAATTCACTCTCTCCTACCCTCACCTAATTTACTTATGCCTCACAACTACCAACCCAACTCAAAAACACCCCACACCGCCATCACCAATGTATTCTGCCTCACCTCAACCTATACATTGTTCATATTTCCCACAGAAGCTGCACTCCTCTCATTCTCACATACATTCACAGATACACCAATACGTTGACGGTTTCACGTCATTCAACTGTTGTCGCGCCACTATCCTACTCACCATTTCCATCGCATTTCCATCGCATTTCCATCAATCCAACCACCATTTTTACTCGTCTTCAACGATGCCTCTTCGCCACACTCAAATCTACACATTTACACTCATCCCACTCACTCATACTACAGCCTGTATCTTCAATTCTCCCCTCACTCACATTTTCAAATTTCACATTGTGTACCGTTGAATTGCTGTAGCCATATGTATTTCCACTCTTACATTTCTCACCATCATCCACACGCCTGCATATCTCACCACATTGCCATGCAATCATTCACCGTCCAACCACACATTTCTCAGTCTCATTCATCTCTCTTGCCTCCTCATTAGAAATCAACTTCACAACTAGCATTTACTCACTTACATCTACCCACATTTCAAACGTGCCAACAGTCGACATCACCATTCCACATTTCCTTACACATTTCATTCACTCACTGCACAATTCACTCTCTCCTACCCTCACCTAATTTACTTATGCCTCACAACTACCAACCCAACTCAAAAATACCCCACACCGCCATCACCAATGTATTCTGCCTCACCTCAACCTATACATTGTTCATATTTCCCACAGAAGCTGCACTCCTCTCATTCTCACATACATTCACAGATACACCAATACGTTGACGGTTTCACGTCATTCAACTGTTGTCGCGCCACTATCCTACTCACCATTTCCATCGCATTTCCATCGCATTTCCATTCCATCAATCCAACCACCATTTTACTCGTCTTCAACGATGCCTCTTCGCCACACTCAAATCTACACATTTACACTCATCCCACTCACTCATACTACAGCCTGTATCTTCAATTCTCCTCTCACCCACATTTTCAAATTTCACATTGTGTACCGTTGAATTGCTGTAGCCATATGTATTTCCACTCTTACATTTCTCACCATCATCCACACGCCTGCATATCTCACCACATTGCCATGCAATCATTCACCGTCCAACCACACATTTCTCAGTCTCATTCATCTCTCTTGCCTCCTCATTAGAAATCAACTTCACAACTAGCATTTACTCACTTACATCTACCCACATTTCAAACGTGCCAACAGTCGACATCACCATTCCACATTTCCTTACACATTTCATTCACTCACTGCACAATTCACTCTCTCCTACCCTCACCTAATTTACTTATGCCTCACAACTACCAACCCAACTCAAAAACACCCCACACCGCCATCACCAATGTATTCTGCCTCACCTCAACCTATACATTGTTCATATTTCCCACAGAAGCTGCACTCCTCTCATTCTCACATACATTCACAGATACACCAATACGTTGACGGTTTCACGTCATTCAACTGTTGTCGCGCCACTATCCTACTCACCATTTCCATCGCATTTCCATCGCATTTCCATCAATCCAACCACCATTTACTTGTCTTCAAAGATGCCTCTTCGCCACACTCAAATCTACACATTTACACTCATCCCACTCACTCATACTACAGCCTGTATCTTCAATTCTCCTCTCACCCACATTTTCAAATTTCACATTGTGTACCGTTGAATTGCTGTAGCCATATGTATTTCCACTCTTACATTTCTCACCATCATCCACACGCCTGCATATCTCACCACATTGCCATGCAATCATTCACCGTCCAACCACACATTTCTCAGTCTCATTCATCTCTCTTGCCTCCTCATTAGAAATCAACTTCACAACTAGCATTTACTCACTTACATCTACCCACATTTCAAACGTGCCAACAGTCGACATCACCATTCCACATTTCCTTACACATTTCATTCACTCACTGCACAATTCACTCTCTCCTACCCTCACCTAATTTACTTATGCCTCACAACTACCAACCCAACTCAAAATACCACCCCACACCGCCATCACCAATGTATTCTGCCTCACCTCAACCTATACATTGTTCATATTTCCCACAGAAGCTGCACTCCTCTCATTCTCACATACATTCACAGATACACCAATACGTTGACGGTTTCACGTCATTCAACTGTTGTCGCGCCACTATCCTACTCACCATTTCCATCGCATTTCCATCGCATTTCCATCAATCCAACCACCATTTTACTCGTCTTCAACGATGCCTCTTCGCCACACTCAAATCTACACATTTACACTCATCCCACTCACTCATACTACAGCCTGTATCTTCAATTCTCCTCTCACTCACATTTTCAAATTTCACATTGTGTACCGTTGAATTGCTGTAGCCATATGTATTTCCACTCTTACATTTCTCACCATCATCCACACGCCTGCATATCTCACCACATTGCCATGCAATCATTCACCGTCCAACCACACATTTCTCAGTCTCATTCATCTCTCTTGCCTCCTCATTAGAAATCAACTTCACAACTAGCATTTACTCACTTACATCTACCCACATTTCAAACGTGCCAACAGTCGACATCACCATTCCACATTTCCTTACACATTTCATTCACTCACTGCACAATTCACTCTCTCCTACCCTCACCTAACCTAATTTACTTATGCCTCACAACTACCAACCCAACTCAAAAACACCCCACACCGCCATCACCAATGTATTCTGCCTCACCTCAACCTATACATTGTTCATATTTCCCACAGAAGCTGCACTCCTCTCATTCTCACATACATTCACAGATACACCAATACGTTGACGGTTTCACGTCATTCAACTGTTGTCGCGCCACTATCCTACTCACCATTTCCATCGCATTTCCATCGCATTTCCATCAATCCAACCACCATTTTACTCGTCTTCAACGATGCCTCTTCGCCACACTCAAATCTACACATTTACACTCATCCCACTCACTCATACTACAGCCTGTATCTTCAATTCTCCCCTCACTCACATTTTCAAATTTCACATTGTGTACCGTTGAATTGCTGTAGCCATATGTATTTCCACTCTTACATTTCTCACCATCATCCACACGCCTGCATATCTCACCACATTGCCATGCAATCATTCACCGTCCAACCACACATTTCTCAGTCTCATTCATCTCTCTTGCCTCCTCATTAGAAATCAACTTCACAACTAGCATTTACTCACTTACATCTACCCACATTTCAAACGTGCCAACAGTCGACATCACCATTCCACATTTCCTTACACATTTCATTCACTCACTGCACAATTCACTCTCTCCTACCCTCACCTAATTTACTTATGCCTCACAACTACCAACCCAACTCAAAAATACCCCACACCGCCATCACCAATGTATTCTGCCTCACCTCAACCTATACATTGTTCATATTTCCCACAGAAGCTGCACTCCTCTCATTCTCACATACATTCACAGATACACCAATACGTTGACGGTTTCACGTCATTCAACTGTTGTCGCGCCACTATCCTACTCACCATTTCCATCGCATTTCCATCGCATTTCCATCAATCCAACCACCATTTTTACTCGTCTTCAACGATGCCTCTTCGCCACACTCAAATCTACACATTTACACTCATCCCACTCACTCATACTACAGCCTGTATCTTCAATTCTCCCCCCACCCACATTTTCAAATTTCACATTGTGTACCGTTGAATTGCTGTAGCCATATGTATTTCCACTCTTACATTTCTCACCATCATCCACACGCCTGCATATCTCACCACATTGCCATGCAATCATTCACCGTCCAACCACACATTTCTCAGTCTCATTCATCTCTCTTGCCTCCTCATTAGAAATCAACTTCACAACTAGCATTTACTCACTTACATCTACCCACATTTCAAACGTGCCAACAGTCGACATCACCATTCCACATTTCCTTACACATTTCATTCACTCACTGCACAATTCACTCTCTCCTACCCTCACCTAATTTACTTATGCCTCACAACTACCAACCCAACTCAAAAACACCCCACACCGCCATCACCAATGTATTCTGCCTCACCTCAACCTATACATTGTTCATATTTCCCACAGAAGCTGCACTCCTCTCATTCTCACATACATTCACAGATACACCAATACGTTGACGGTTTCACGTCATTCAACTGTTGTCGCGCCACTATCCTACTCACCATTTCCATCGCATTTCCATCGCATTTCCATCAATCCAACCACCATTTTTACTCGTCTTCAACGATGCCTCTTCGCCACACTCAAATCTACACATTTACACTCATCCCACTCACTCATACTACAGCCTGTATCTTCAATTCTCCCCCCACCCACATTTTCAAATTTCACATTGTGTACCGTTGAATTGCTGTAGCCATATGTATTTCCACTCTTACATTTCTCACCATCATCCACACGCCTGCATATCTCACCACATTGCCATGCAATCATTCACCGTCCAACCACACATTTCTCAGTCTCATTCATCTCTCTTGCCTCCTCATTAGAAATCAACTTCACAACTAGCATTTACTCACTTACATCTACCCACATTTCAAACGTGCCAACAGTCGACATCACCATTCCACATTTCCTTACACATTTCATTCACTCACTGCACAATTCACTCTCTCCTACCCTCACCTAATTTACTTATGCCTCACAACTACCAACCCAACTCAAAAATACCCCACACCGCCATCACCAATGTATTCTGCCTCACCTCAACCTATACATTGTTCATATTTCCCACAGAAGCTGCACTCCTCTCATTCTCACATACATTCACAGATACACCAATACGTTGACGGTTTCACGTCATTCAACTGTTGTCGCGCCACTATCCTACTCACCATTTCCATCGCATTTCCATCGCATTTCCATCAATCCAACCACCATTTTTACTCGTCTTCAACGATGCCTCTTCGCCACACTCAAATCTACACATTTACACTCATCCCACTCACTCATACTACAGCCTGTATCTTCAATTCTCCCCCCACCCACATTTTCAAATTTCACATTGTGTACCGTTGAATTGCTGTAGCCATATGTATTTCCACTCTTACATTTCTCACCATCATCCACACGCCTGCATATCTCACCACATTGCCATGCAATCATTCACCGTCCAACCACACATTTCTCAGTCTCATTCATCTCTCTTGCCTCCTCATTAGAAATCAACTTCACAACTAGCATTTACTCACTTACATCTACCCACATTTCAAACGTGCCAACAGTCGACATCACCATTCCACATTTCCTTACACATTTCATTCACTCACTGCACAATTCACTCTCTCCTACCCTCACCTAATTTACTTATGCCTCACAACTACCAACCCAACTCAAAAACACCCCACACCGCCATCACCAATGTATTCTGCCTCACCTCAACCTATACATTGTTCATATTTCCCACAGAAGCTGCACTCCTCTCATTCTCACATACATTCACAGATACACCAATACGTTGACGGTTTCACGTCATTCAACTGTTGTCGCGCCACTATCCTACTCACCATTTCCATCGCATTTCCATCGCATTTCCATCAATCCAACCACCATTTTTACTCGTCTTCAACGATGCCTCTTCGCCACACTCAAATCTACACATTTACACTCATCCCACTCACTCATACTACAGCCTGTATCTTCAATTCTCCCCTCACTCACATTTTCAAATTTCACATTGTGTACCGTTGAATTGCTGTAGCCATATGTATTTCCACTCTTACATTTCTCACCATCATCCACACGCCTGCATATCTCACCACATTGCCATGCAATCATTCACCGTCCAACCACACATTTCTCAGTCTCATTCATCTCTCTTGCCTCCTCATTAGAAATCAACTTCACAACTAGCATTTACTCACTTACATCTACCCACATTTCAAACGTGCCAACAGTCGACATCACCATTCCACATTTCCTTACACATTTCATTCACTCACTGCACAATTCACTCTCTCCTACCCTCACCTAATTTACTTATGCCTCACAACTACCAACCCAACTCAAAAACACCCCACACCGCCATCACCAATGTATTCTGCCTCACCTCAACCTATACATTGTTCATATTTCCCACAGAAGCTGCACTCCTCTCATTCTCACATACATTCACAGATACACCAATACGTTGACGGTTTCACGTCATTCAACTGTTGTCGCGCCACTATCCTACTCACCATTTCCATCGCATTTCCATCGCATTTCCATCAATCCAACCACCATTTTTACTCGTCTTCAACGATGCCTCTTCGCCACACTCAAATCTACACATTTACACTCATCCCACTCACTCATACTACAGCCTGTATCTTCAATTCTCCCCTCACTCACATTTTCAAATTTCACATTGTGTACCGTTGAATTGCTGTAGCCATATGTATTTCCACTCTTACATTTCTCACCATCATCCACACGCCTGCATATCTCACCACATTGCCATGCAATCATTCACCGTCCAACCACACATTTCTCAGTCTCATTCATCTCTCTTGCCTCCTCATTAGAAATCAACTTCACAACTAGCATTTACTCACTTACATCTACCCACATTTCAAACGTGCCAACAGTCGACATCACCATTCCACATTTCCTTACACATTTCATTCACTCACTGCACAATTCACTCTCTCCTACCCTCACCTAATTTACTTATGCCTCACAACTACCAACCCAACTCAAAAACACCCCACACCGCCATCACCAATGTATTCTGCCTCACCTCAACCTATACATTGTTCATATTTCCCACAGAAGCTGCACTCCTCTCATTCTCACATACATTCACAGATACACCAATACGTTGACGGTTTCACGTCATTCAACTGTTGTCGCGCCACTATCCTACTCACCATTTCCATCGCATTTCCATCGCATTTCCATCAATCCAACCACCATTTTTACTCGTCTTCAACGATGCCTCTTCGCCACACTCAAATCTACACATTTACACTCATCCCACTCACTCATACTACAGCCTGTATCTTCAATTCTCCCCTCACTCACATTTTCAAATTTCACATTGTGTACCGTTGAATTGCTGTAGCCATATGTATTTCCACTCTTACATTTCTCACCATCATCCACACGCCTGCATATCTCACCACATTGCCATGCAATCATTCACCGTCCAACCACACATTTCTCAGTCTCATTCATCTCTCTTGCCTCCTCATTAGAAATCAACTTCACAACTAGCATTTACTCACTTACATCTACCCACATTTCAAACGTGCCAACAGTCGACATCACCATTCCACATTTCCTTACACATTTCATTCACTCACTGCACAATTCACTCTCTCCTACCCTCACCTAATTTACTTATGCCTCACAACTACCAACCCAACTCAAAAACACCCCACACCGCCATCACCAATGTATTCTGCCTCACCTCAACCTATACATTGTTCATATTTCCCACAGAAGCTGCACTCCTCTCATTCTCACATACATTCACAGATACACCAATACGTTGACGGTTTCACGTCATTCAACTGTTGTCGCGCCACTATCCTACTCACCATTTCCATCGCATTTCCATCGCATTTCCATCAATCCAACCACCATTTTTACTCGTCTTCAACGATGCCTCTTCGCCACACTCAAATCTACACATTTACACTCATCCCACTCACTCATACTACAGCCTGTATCTTCAATTCTCCCCTCACTCACATTTTCAAATTTCACATTGTGTACCGTTGAATTGCTGTAGCCATATGTATTTCCACTCTTACATTTCTCACCATCATCCACACGCCTGCATATCTCACCACATTGCCATGCAATCATTCACCGTCCAACCACACATTTCTCAGTCTCATTCATCTCTCTTGCCTCCTCATTAGAAATCAACTTCACAACTAGCATTTACTCACTTACATCTACCCACATTTCAAACGTGCCAACAGTCGACATCACCATTCCACATTTCCTTACACATTTCATTCACTCACTGCACAATTCACTCTCTCCTACCCTCACCTAATTTACTTATGCCTCACAACTACCAACCCAACTCAAAAACACCCCACACCGCCATCACCAATGTATTCTGCCTCACCTCAACCTATACATTGTTCATATTTCCCACAGAAGCTGCACTCCTCTCATTCTCACATACATTCACAGATACACCAATACGTTGACGGTTTCACGTCATTCAACTGTTGTCGCGCCACTATCCTACTCACCATTTCCATCGCATTTCCATCGCATTTCCATCAATCCAACCACCATTTTTACTCGTCTTCAACGATGCCTCTTCGCCACACTCAAATCTACACATTTACACTCATCCCACTCACTCATACTACAGCCTGTATCTTCAATTCTCCCCTCACTCACATTTTCAAATTTCACATTGTGTACCGTTGAATTGCTGTAGCCATATGTATTTCCACTCTTACATTTCTCACCATCATCCACACGCCTGCATATCTCACCACATTGCCATGCAATCATTCACCGTCCAACCACACATTTCTCAGTCTCATTCATCTCTCTTGCCTCCTCATTAGAAATCAACTTCACAACTAGCATTTACTCACTTACATCTACCCACATTTCAAACGTGCCAACAGTCGACATCACCATTCCACATTTCCTTACACATTTCATTCACTCACTGCACAATTCACTCTCTCCTACCCTCACCTAATTTACTTATGCCTCACAACTACCAACCCAACTCAAAAACACCCCACACCGCCATCACCAATGTATTCTGCCTCACCTCAACCTATACATTGTTCATATTTCCCACAGAAGCTGCACTCCTCTCATTCTCACATACATTCACAGATACACCAATACGTTGACGGTTTCACGTCATTCAACTGTTGTCGCGCCACTATCCTACTCACCATTTCCATCGCATTTCCATCGCATTTCCATCAATCCAACCACCATTTTTACTCGTCTTCAACGATGCCTCTTCGCCACACTCAAATCTACACATTTACACTCATCCCACTCACTCATACTACAGCCTGTATCTTCAATTCTCCCCTCACTCACATTTTCAAATTTCACATTGTGTACCGTTGAATTGCTGTAGCCATATGTATTTCCACTCTTACATTTCTCACCATCATCCACACGCCTGCATATCTCACCACATTGCCATGCAATCATTCACCGTCCAACCACACATTTCTCAGTCTCATTCATCTCTCTTGCCTCCTCATTAGAAATCAACTTCACAACTAGCATTTACTCACTTACATCTACCCACATTTCAAACGTGCCAACAGTCGACATCACCATTCCACATTTCCTTACACATTTCATTCACTCACTGCACAATTCACTCTCTCCTACCCTCACCTAATTTACTTATGCCTCACAACTACCAACCCAACTCAAAAACACCCCACACCGCCATCACCAATGTATTCTGCCTCACCTCAACCTATACATTGTTCATATTTCCCACAGAAGCTGCACTCCTCTCATTCTCACATACATTCACAGATACACCAATACGTTGACGGTTTCACGTCATTCAACTGTTGTCGCGCCACTATCCTACTCACCATTTCCATCGCATTTCCATCGCATTTCCATCAATCCAACCACCATTTTTACTCGTCTTCAACGATGCCTCTTCGCCACACTCAAATCTACACATTTACACTCATCCCACTCACTCATACTACAGCCTGTATCTTCAATTCTCCTCTCACCCACATTTTCAAATTTCACATTGTGTACCGTTGAATTGCTGTAGCCATATGTATTTCCACTCTTACATTTCTCACCATCATCCACACGCCTGCATATCTCACCACATTGCCATGCAATCATTCACCGTCCAACCACACATTTCTCAGTCTCATTCATCTCTCTTGCCTCCTCATTAGAAATCAACTTCACAACTAGCATTTACTCACTTACATCTACCCACATTTCAAACGTGCCAACAGTCGACATCACCATTCCACATTTCCTTACACATTTCATTCACTCACTGCACAATTCACTCTCTCCTACCCTCACCTAATTTACTTATGCCTCACAACTACCAACCCAACTCAAAAACACCCCACACCGCCATCACCAATGTATTCTGCCTCACCTCAACCTATACATTGTTCATATTTCCCACAGAAGCTGCACTCCTCTCATTCTCACATACATTCACAGATACACCAATACGTTGACGGTTTCACGTCATTCAACTGTTGTCGCGCCACTATCCTACTCACCATTTCCATCGCATTTCCATCGCATTTCCATCAATCCAACCACCATTTTTACTCGTCTTCAACGATGCCTCTTCGCCACACTCAAATCTACACATTTACACTCATCCCACTCACTCATACTACAGCCTGTATCTTCAATTCTCCTCTCACTCACATTTTCAAATTTCACATTGTGTACCGTTGAATTGCTGTAGCCATATGTATTTCCACTCTTACATTTCTCACCATCATCCACACGCCTGCATATCTCACCACATTGCCATGCAATCATTCACCGTCCAACCACACATTTCTCAGTCTCATTCATCTCTCTTGCCTCCTCATTAGAAATCAACTTCACAACTAGCATTTACTCACTTACATCTACCCACATTTCAAACGTGCCAACAGTCGACATCACCATTCCACATTTCCTTACACATTTCATTCACTCACTGCACAATTCACTCTCTCCTACCCTCACCTAATTTACTTATGCCTCACAACTACCAACCCAACTCAAAAACACCCCACACCGCCATCACCAATGTATTCTGCCTCACCTCAACCTATACATTGTTCATATTTCCCACAGAAGCTGCACTCCTCTCATTCTCACATACATTCACAGATACACCAATACGTTGACGGTTTCACGTCATTCAACTGTTGTCGCGCCACTATCCTACTCACCATTTCCATCGCATTTCCATCGCATTTCCATCAATCCAACCACCATTTTTACTCGTCTTCAACGATGCCTCTTCGCCACACTCAAATCTACACATTTACACTCATCCCACTCACTCATACTACAGCCTGTATCTTCAATTCACCCTCACCCACATAATCAAATTTCACATTGTGTACCGTTGAATTGCTGTAGCCATATGTATTTCCACTCTTACATTTCTCACCATCATCCACACGCCTGCATATCTCACCACATTGCCATGCAATCATTCACCGTCCAACCACACATTTCTCAGTCTCATTCATCTCTCTTGCCTCCTCATTAGAAATCAACTTCACAACTAGCATTTACTCACTTACATCTACCCACATTTCAAACGTGCCAACAGTCGACATCACCATTCCACATTTCCTTACACATTTCATTCACTCACTGCACAATTCACTCTCTCCTACCCTCACCTAATTTACTTATGCCTCACAACTACCAACCCAACTCAAAAACACCCCACACCGCCATCACCAATGTATTCTGCCTCACCTCAACCTATACATTGTTCATATTTCCCACAGAAGCTGCACTCCTCTCATTCTCACATACATTCACAGATACACCAATACGTTGACGGTTTCACGTCATTCAACTGTTGTCGCGCCACTATCCTACTCACCATTTCCATCGCATTTCCATCGCATTTCCATCAATCCAACCACCATTTTTACTCGTCTTCAACGATGCCTCTTCGCCACACTCAAATCTACACATTTACACTCATCCCACTCACTCATACTACAGCCTGTATCTTCAATTCTCCCTCTCACTCACATTTTCAAATTTCACATTGTGTACCGTTGAATTGCTGTAGCCATATGTATTTCCACTCTTACATTTCTCACCATCATCCACACGCCTGCATATCTCACCACATTGCCATGCAATCATTCACCGTCCAACCACACATTTCTCAGTCTCATTCATCTCTCTTGCCTCCTCATTAGAAATCAACTTCACAACTAGCATTTACTCACTTACATCTACCCACATTTCAAACGTGCCAACAGTCGACATCACCATTCCACATTTCCTTACACATTTCATTCACTCACTGCACAATTCACTCTCTCCTACCCTCACCTAATTTACTTATGCCTCACAACTACCAACCCAACTCAAAAACACCCCACACCGCCATCACCAATGTATTCTGCCTCACCTCAACCTATACATTGTTCATATTTCCCACAGAAGCTGCACTCCTCTCATTCTCACATACATTCACAGATACACCAATACGTTGACGGTTTCACGTCATTCAACTGTTGTCGCGCCACTATCCTACTCACCATTTCCATCGCATTTCCATCGCATTTCCATCAATCCAACCACCATTTTTACTCGTCTTCAACGATGCCTCTTCGCCACACTCAAATCTACACATTTACACTCATCCCACTCACTCATACTACAGCCTGTATCTTCAATTCTCCCCTCACTCACATTTTCAAATTTCACATTGTGTACCGTTGAATTGCTGTAGCCATATGTATTTCCACTCTTACATTTCTCACCATCATCCACACGCCTGCATATCTCACCACATTGCCATGCAATCATTCACCGTCCAACCACACATTTCTCAGTCTCATTCATCTCTCTTGCCTCCTCATTAGAAATCAACTTCACAACTAGCATTTACTCACTTACATCTACCCACATTTCAAACGTGCCAACAGTCGACATCACCATTCCACATTTCCTTACACATTTCATTCACTCACTGCACAATTCACTCTCTCCTACCCTCACCTAATTTACTTATGCCTCACAACTACCAACCCAACTCAAAAACACCCCACACCGCCATCACCAATGTATTCTGCCTCACCTCAACCTATACATTGTTCATATTTCCCACAGAAGCTGCACTCCTCTCATTCTCACATACATTCACAGATACACCAATACGTTGACGGTTTCACGTCATTCAACTGTTGTCGCGCCACTATCCTACTCACCATTTCCATCGCATTTCCATCGCATTTCCATCAATCCAACCACCATTTTTACTCGTCTTCAACGATGCCTCTTCGCCACACTCAAATCTACACATTTACACTCATCCCACTCACTCATACTACAGCCTGTATCTTCAATTCTCCCCCCACCCACATTTTCAAATTTCACATTGTGTACCGTTGAATTGCTGTAGCCATATGTATTTCCACTCTTACATTTCTCACCATCATCCACACGCCTGCATATCTCACCACATTGCCATGCAATCATTCACCGTCCAACCACACATTTCTCAGTCTCATTCATCTCTCTTGCCTCCTCATTAGAAATCAACTTCACAACTAGCATTTACTCACTTACATCTACCCACATTTCAAACGTGCCAACAGTCGACATCACCATTCCACATTTCCTTACACATTTCATTCACTCACTGCACAATTCACTCTCTCCTACCCTCACCTAATTTACTTATGCCTCACAACTACCAACCCAACTCAAAAACACCCCACACCGCCATCACCAATGTATTCTGCCTCACCTCAACCTATACATTGTTCATATTTCCCACAGAAGCTGCACTCCTCTCATTCTCACATACATTCACAGATACACCAATACGTTGACGGTTTCACGTCATTCAACTGTTGTCGCGCCACTATCCTACTCACCATTTCCATCGCATTTCCATCGCATTTCCATCAATCCAACCACCATTTTTACTCGTCTTCAACGATGCCTCTTCGCCACACTCAAATCTACACATTTACACTCATCCCACTCACTCATACTACAGCCTGTATCTTCAATTCTCCTCTCACTCACATTTTCAAATTTCACATTGTGTACCGTTGAATTGCTGTAGCCATATGTATTTCCACTCTTACATTTCTCACCATCATCCACACGCCTGCATATCTCACCACATTGCCATGCAATCATTCACCGTCCAACCACACATTTCTCAGTCTCATTCATCTCTCTTGCCTCCTCATTAGAAATCAACTTCACAACTAGCATTTACTCACTTACATCTACCCACATTTCAAACGTGCCAACAGTCGACATCACCATTCCACATTTCCTTACACATTTCATTCACTCACTGCACAATTCACTCTCTCCTACCCTCACCTAATTTACTTATGCACCACAACTACCAACCCAACTCAAAACACCCCACACCGCCATCACCAATGTATTCTGCCTCACCTCAACCTATACATTGTTCATATTTCCCACAGAAGCTGCACTCCTCTCATTCTCACATACATTCACAGATACACCAATACGTTGACGGTTTCACGTCATTCAACTGTTGTCGCGCCACTATCCTACTCACCATTTCCATCGCATTTCCATCGCATTTCCATCAATCCAACCACCATTTTTACTCGTCTTCAACGATGCCTCTTCGCCACACTCAAATCTACACATTTACACTCATCCCACTCACTCATACTACAGCCTGTATCTTCAATTCTCCCTCTCACTCACATTTTCAAATTTCACATTGTGTACCGTTGAATTGCTGTAGCCATATGTATTTCCACTCTTACATTTCTCACCATCATCCACACGCCTGCATATCTCACCACATTGCCATGCAATCATTCACCGTCCAACCACACATTTCTCAGTCTCATTCATCTCTCTTGCCTCCTCATTAGAAATCAACTTCACAACTAGCATTTACTCACTTACATCTACCCACATTTCAAACGTGCCAACAGTCGACATCACCATTCCACATTTCCTTACACATTTCATTCACTCACTGCACAATTCACTCTCTCCTACCCTCACCTAATTTTCTTATGCCCCACAACTACCAACCCAACTTAAAAATAACCCCACACCGCCATCACCAATGTATTCTGCCTCACCTCAACCTATACATTGTTCATATTTCCCACAGAAGCTGCACTCCTCTCATTCTCACATACATTCTACAGATACACCAATACGTTGACAGTTTCACGTCATTCAACTGTTGTCGCGCCACTATCCTACTCACCATTTCCATCGCATTTCAATCGCATTTCCATCAATCCAACCACCATTTTTACTCGTATTCAACGATGCCTCTTCGCCACATTTTTATCTCCATATTAACATTCAACCCACTCACTCATACTACAGCCTGTATCTTCAATTCTCCTCTCACCCACATTTTCAAATTTCACATTGTGTACCGTTGAATTGCTGTAGCCATATGTACTTCCACTCTTACATTTCTCACCATCATCCACACGCCTGCATATCTCACCACATTGCCATGAAATCAGTCACCGTCCAACCACACATTTCTCAGTCTCATTCATCTCTCTTGCTCCTCATTAGAAATCAACTTCACAACTAGCATTTACTCACTTACATCTACCCACATTTCAAACGTGCCAACAGTCGACATCACCATTCCACATTTCCTTTACACATTTCATTCAACTCACTGCACAATTCACTTCTCTCCTACCCTCACCTAAATTACTTATGCTCACAACTACCAACCCAACTCAAAAAACCAGCCACACCTGCCATCACCATGTATTCTGCCTCACCTCAACCTATACATTGTTCATATTTCCCACAGAAGCTGCACTCCTCTCATTCTCACATACATTCACAGATACACCAATACGTGACGGTTTCACGTCATTCAACTGTTGTCGCGCGCACTATCCTACTCACCATTTCCTCGCATTCCATCGCATTTCCATCAATCCAACCACCATTTTTACTCGTCTTCAACGATGCATCTTCGCCACACTCAAATCTACACATTTACACTCATCCCACTCACTCATACTACAGCCTGTATCTTCAATTCTCCTCTCACTCACATTTTCAAATTTCACATTGTGTACCGTTGAATTGCTGTAGCCATATGTATTTCCACTCTTACATTTCTCACCATCATCCACACGCTGCATATAT
>JALJAT010000286.1:0-23795 GCA_034768735.1 Schistosoma mekongi | reverse complement strand
CGACTCAAATATAACTTTCATCAATCATTAACCTCATCAGTATATTGTACTGTTCATTGGAATTTTCAAAAAAATCACTGCTTTCGTTCTAGGTGGAACTCCTCAGCAGTGCGCACCCCAGATTCCGCAACCAGTGGCATCAATTGACGGGCGACGCCTAACCCATCTGCACACTGGGTCAGCTGTCTTCAATGGTAGAATTCCTACTTCTTTCTAGCCGAACGATCATCCATTGTCATTGGTGATAACTGTCCTCACTCCCACAGTCTGAACTCCACTAGTCACGATTTTTCTCACTAGAGCTTCAGGAACATCTGGAGTTAGTCACTAATGAGCTCATTATTATATTTCAATTGGAATGTTATTTTTGGGCGATTGGGTTTATTTATTTGATAAATATATATCACAGATTTGCTATTGGCAGGGTACCATTGAAAGCGTGACCTGGCCCAGTGTAAAGTGAGTATAACAAGTGGAAAACGATGAAAATGCAGAAATACGAAAGTGGTAGGATTGTACCAGAAAGGTAATAACCTAAGAAGATATATACATAAACCACAAGCAAGTGGAGTAGAACGAAGAATTTATAATAACAATACGCAATAAATAAGTTTGGAAGCTTGGGTGCAGCTTCAAACTCAGTGTAAAGTGAGTATAACAAGTGGAAAACGATGAAAATGCCCCCCCCCCCCCCAGAACTAGGAAAGTGGTAGGATTGTACCAGAAAGGTAATAACCTAAGAAGATATATACATAAACCACAAGCAAGTGGAGTAGAACGAAGAATTTATAATAACAATACGCAATAAATACATTTGTGTAAAGCTATGAGTGCAGGTTCAAACTCAGTGTAAAGTGAGTGTTACAAGTGGAAAACGATGAAAATGCAGAAATACGAAAGTGGTAGGATTGTACCAAAAAGGTAATAACCTAAGAAGATATATACATAAACCACAAGCAGGGGAGTAGAATAAAAAGATTTTTAAATAATAATACGCAATAAATAAGTTTGGAGCTTGGGTGCAGCATCAAACACAGTGTAAAACGAGTGCTATAAGTGGAAAACGATGAAAATGCAGAAATACGAAAGTGGTAGGATTGTACCAGAAAGGTAATAACCTAACAAGATATATACATAAACCACAAGCAAGTGGAGTATAACGAAGAATTTATAATAACAATACGCAATAAATAAGTTTGGAGCTTGGGTGCAGATTCAAACTCAGTGTAAAACGAGTGTTACAAGTGGAAAACGATGAAAATGCAGAAATACGAAAGTGGTAGGATTGTACCAAAAAGGTAATAACCTAAGAAATATAGCATAAACACAAGCAAGTGGAGTATAACGAAGAATTTATAATAACAATACGCAATAAATAAGTTTGGAGCTTGGGTGCAGCATCAAACACAGTGTAAAACGAGTGTTACAAGTGGAAAACGATGAAAATGCAGAAATAAGAAAGTGGTAGGATTGTACCAGAAAGGTATAAAACTAACAAGATATATACATAAACCACAAGCAAGTGGAGTAGAGTAGAACGAAGAATTTATAATAACAATACGCAATAAATAAGTTGGAGCTTGGGTGCAGGTTCAAACTCAGTGTAAAGTGAGTGGTTACAAGTGGAAAACGATTGAAAATGCAGAAATACGAAAGTGGTAGGATTGTACCAAAAAGGTAATAACCTAAGAAGATATATACATAAACCACAAGCAAGTGGAGTATAACGAAGAATTTATAATAACAATACGCAATAAATAAGTTTGGAGCTTGGGTGCAGCATCAAACACAGTGTAAAACGAGTGCTATAAGTGGAAAACGATGAAAATGCAGAAATAAGAAGTGTTAGGATTGTACAGAAAGGTATAAAACTAACAAGATATATACATAATCCACAAGCAAGTGGAGTATAACGAAGAATTTATAATAACAATACGCAATAAATAAGTTGGAGCTTGGGTGCAGGTTCAAACTCAGTGTAAAGTGAGTGTTACAAGTGGAAAACGATGAAAATGCAGAAATACGAAAGTGGTAGGATTGTACCAGAAAGGTAATAACCTAAGAAGATATATACATAAACACAAGCAAGTGGAGTATAACGAAGAATTTATAATAACAATACGCAATAAATAAGTTTGGAGCTTGGGTGCAGCTTCAACAATCAGTGTAATCAAACTCATGTAAAGTGAGTATAACAAGTGGAAAACGATGAAAATGCCCTTTTTTTTTTTTTTTTTTTACAGAAATATGAAACTCGTAGGATTGTACCAGAAAGGTAATAACCTAAGAAGATATATACATAAACCACAAGCAAGTGGAGAGTAGGAGTAGAGTAGAACGAAGAATTTATAATAACAATACGCAATAAATAGTTTGGAGCTTGGGTTGCAGCATCAAACACAGTTGTAAAACGAGTGTACAAGTGGAAAACGATGAAAATGCAGAAATACGAAAGTGGTAGGATTGTACCAGAAAGGTAATAACCTAACAAGATATATACATAAACCACAAGCAAGTGGAGTAGCACCAAGAATTTATAATAACAATACGCAATAAATAAGTTTGGAGCATGGGTGCAGGTTCAAACTCAGTGTAAAGTGAGTGTTACAAGTGGAAAACGATGAAAATGCAGAAATACGAAAGTGGTAGGATTGTACCAAAAAGGTAATAACCTAAGAAGATATATACATAAACCACAAGCAAGTGGAGTATAACGAAGAATTTATAATAACAATACGCAATAATTAGTTTGGAGCTTGGGTGCAGATTCAAACTCAGTGTAAAACGAGTGTTACAAGTTGAAATAGATGAAAATGCAGAAATAAGAAAGTGGTAGGATTGTACCAAAAAGGTAATAACCTAACAAGATATATACATAAACCACAAGCAAGTGGAGTAGAACAAAGAATTTATAATAACAATACGCAATAAATAAGTTTGGAGCTTGGGTGCAGCTTCAAACTCAGTGTAAAGTGAGTGGTTACAAGTGGAAAACGATGAAAATGCAGAAATAAGAAAGTGGTAGGATTGTACCAGAAAGGTATAAAACTAACAAGATATATACATAAACCACAAGCAAGTGGAGTAGATCAAAGAATTTATAATAACAATACGCAATAAATAAGTTTGGAGCTTGGGTGCAGGTTCAAACTCAGTGTAAAGTGAGTGTTACAAGTGGAAAACGATGAAAATGCAGAAATACGAAAGTGGTAGGATTGTACAAGAATGTATAACCTAAAGATATATATATAAAACCACAAGCAAGTGGAGTAGAACGAAGAATTATAATAACAATACGCAATAATAAGTTTGGAGCTTGGGTGCAGATTCAAACTCAGTGTAAAGTGAGTGTACAAGTGGAAAACGAATGAAAATGCAGAAATAAGAAAGTGGTAGGATTGTACCAGAAAGGTACTACCCAACAAGATATATACTATAACCACAAGAAGTGGAGTAGAACAAGAGAAATTTATAATAACAATACGCAATAAATAAGTTTGGAGCTTGGGTGCAGCATTCAAACCAGTATAAAACGGTGCTATAACAGTGGAAAACGATGAAAATGCAGAAATAGAAAGTGGTAGGATTGTACCAGAAGGCTATAACCTAACAAGATATATACATAAACCACAAGCAAGTGGAGTAGAACGAAGAATTTATAATAACAATACGCAATAAATAAGTTTGGAGCTTGGGTGCAGCATCAAACTCAGTGTAAAACGAGTGTTACAAGTGGAAAACGATGAAAATGCAGAAATAAGAAAGTGGTAGGATTGTACCAGAAGGTAGTACCTAACAAGATATACATAAACCACAAGCAAGTGGAGTAGATCGAAGAATTTATAATAACAATACGCAATAAATAAGTTTGGAGCTTGGGTGCAGCTTCAAACTCAGTGTAAACGGAGTGTTACAAGTGGAAAACGATGAAAATGCAGAAATAAGAAAGTGGTAGGATTGTACCAGAAAGGTACGTAACCTAACAAGATATATACATAAACCACAAGCAAGTGGAGTAGAACAAAGAATTTATAATAACAATACGCAATAAATAAGTTTGGAGCTTGGGTGCAGCATCAAACACAGTGTAAACGAGTGTTACAAGTGGAAAACGATGAAAATGCAGAAATAAGAAAGTGGTAGGATTGTACCAGAAAGGTATAACCTAACAAGATATATACATAAACCACAAGCAAGTGGAGTAGAACAAAGAATTTATAATAACAATACGCAATAAATAAGTTTGGAGCTTGGGTGCAGCTTCAAACTCAGTGTAAAACGAGTGTTACAAGTGGAAAACGATGAAAATGCAGAAATAAGAAAGTGGTAGGATTGTACCAGAAAGGTATGTACCAACAAGATATATACATAAACCACAAGCAAGTGGAGTAGAACGAAGAATTTATAATAACAATACGCAATAAATAAGTTTGGAGCTTGGGTGCAGCATCAAACACAGTGTAAAACGAGTGTTACAAGTGGAAAACGATGAAATGCAGAAATACGAAAGTGGTAGGATTGTACCAGAAAGGTAGTAACCTAACAAGATATATACATAAACCACAAGCAAGTGGAGTAGAACAAAGAATTTATAATAACAATACGCAATAAATAAGTTTGGAGCTTGGGTGCAGCATCAAACACAGTGTAAAACGAGTGTTACAAGTGGAAAACGATGAAAATGCAGAAATACGAAAGTGGTAGGATTGTACCAGAAAGGTATAAAACTAACAAGATATATACATAAACCACAAGCAAGTGGAGTAGAACGAAGAATTTATAATAACAATACGCAATAAATAAGTTTGGAGCTTGGGTGCAGCATCAAACACAGTGTAAAACGAGTGTTACAAGTGGAAAACGATGAAAATGCAGAAATAAGAAAGTGGTAGGATTGTACCAGAAAGGTAATTAACCAACAAGATATATACATAAACCACAAGCAAGTGGAGTAGAACAAAGAATTTATAATAACAATACGCAATAAATAAGTTTGGAGCTTGGGTGCAGCATCAAACACAGTGTAAAACGAGTGTTACAAGTGGAAAACGATGAAAATGCAGAAATAGGAAAGTGGTAGGATTGTACCAGAAAGGTACGTACCCAACAAGATATATACATAAACCACAAGCAAGTGGAGTATAACGAAGAATTTATAATAACAATACGCAATAAATAAGTTTGGAGCTTGGGTGCAGCATCAAACACAGTGTAAACGAGTGTTACAAGTGGAAAACGATGAAAATGCAGAAATAGAAAGTGGTAGGATTGTACCAGAAAGGTATAACCTAACAAGATATATACATAAACCACAAGCAAGTGGAGTAGAATCAAAGAATTATAATAACAATACGCAATAAATAAGTTTGGAGCTTGGGTGCAGCATCAAACACAGTGTAAACGAGTGTTACAAGTGGAAAACGATGAAAATGCAGAAATACGAAAGTGGTAGGATTGTACCAGAAAGGTAAGTACCCAACAAGATATATACATAAACCACAAGCAAGTGGAGTAGAACGAAGAATTTATAATAACAATACGCAATAAATAAGTTTGGAGCTTGGGTGCAGCATCAAACACAGTGTAAAACGAGTGTTACAAGTGGAAAACGATGAAAATGCAGAAATAGAAAGTGGTAGGATTGTACCAGAAAGGTATAAACCTAACAAGATATATACATAAACCACAAGCAAGTGGAGTAGCACCAGAATATTTATAATAACAATACGCAATAAATAAGTTTGGAGCTTGGGTGCAGCTTCAAACACAGTGTAAAGTGAGTGTTACAAGTGGAAAACGATGAAAATGCAGAAATACGAAAGTGGTAGGATTGTACCAGAAAGGTATAACCTAAAAGATATATACATAAACCACAAGCAAGTGGAGTAGAATAAAAAGATTTAAATAATAATACGCAATAAATAAGTTTGGAGCTTGGGTGCAGCATCAAACACAGTGTAAAACGAGTGTTATAAGTGGAAACGATGAAAATGCAGAAATAAGAAGTGGTAGGATTGTACCAGAAAGGTACGTACCCTAACAAGATATATACATAAACCACAAGCAAGTGGAGTAGAACAAAGAATTTATAATAACAATACGCAATAAATAAGTTTGGAGCTTGGGTGCAGCTTCAAACTCAGTGTAAAGTGAGTGTTACAAGTGGAAAACGATGAAAATGCAGAAATACGAAAGTGTAGGATTGTACCAGAAAGGTACTACACTAACAAGATATATACATAAACCACAAGCAAGTGGAGTAGATACAAGAATTATAATAACAATACGCAATAAATAAGTTTGGAGCTTGGGTGCAGCATCAAACACAGTATAAACGAGTGCTATAAGTGGAAAACGATGAAATGCAGAAATACGAAAGTGGTAGGATTGTACCAGAAAGGTATAAACCTAACAAGATATATACATAAACCACAAGCAAGTGGAGTAGAACGAAGAATTTATAATAACAATACGCAATAAATAAGTTTGGAGCTTGGGTGCAGCTTCAAACTCAGTGTAAACTGAGTGTTACAAGTGGAAACCGATGAAATGCAGAAATAAGAAAGTGGTAGGATTGTACCAGAAAGGTACTACCCTAACAAGATATATACATAAACCACAAGCAAGTGGAGTAGAATCAAAGATTTATAATAACAATACGCAATAAATAAGTTTGGAGCTTGGGTGCAGCATCAAACACAGTGTAAAACGAGTGTTATCAAGTGGAAAACGATGAAAATGCAGAATAAGAAAGTGGTAGGATTGTACCAGAAAGGTACGTACCCTAACAAGATATATACATAAACCACAAGCAAGTGGAGTAGAACAAAGAATTTATAATAACAATACGCAATAAATAAGTTTGGAGCTTGGGTGCAGCTTCAAACTCAGTGTAAACGGAGTGTTACAAGTGGAAAACGATGAAATGCAGAAATAGAAAGTGGTAGGATTGTACCAGAAGGTACGTACCCAACAAGATATATACATAAACCACAAGCAAGTGGAGTAGAACGAAGAATTTATAATAACAATACGCAATAAATAAGTTTGGAGCTTGGGTGCAGCATCAAACACAGTGTAAAACGAGTGTTACAAGTGGAAAACGATGAAAATGCAGAAATAAGAAAGTGGTAGGATTGTACCAGAAAGGTATTAACCTAACAAGATATATACATAAACCACAAGCAAGTGGAGTAGAATGAAGTATTTATAATAACAATACGCAATAAATAAGTTTGGAGCATGAGTGCAGGTTCAAACTCAGTGTAAAGTGAGTGTTACAAGTGGAAAACGATGAAAATGCAGAAATACGAAAGTGGTAGGATTGTACCAAAAAGGTAATAACCTAAGAAGATATATACATAAACCACAAGCAAGTGGAGTAGAATAAAAAAGATTAAAATAATAATACGCAATAAATAAGTTTGGAGCTTGGGTGCAGCATCAAACACAGTGTAAAACGAGTGCTATAAGTGGAAAACGATGAAAATGCAGAAATAGGAAAGTGGTAGGATTGTACCAGAAAGGTACGTACCCAACAAGATATATACATAAACCACAAGCAAGTGGAGTATAACGAAGAATTTATAATAACAATACGCAATAAATAAGTTTGGAGCTTGGGTGCAGCATCAAACACAGTGTAAAACGAGTGTTACAAGTGGAAAACGAGGAAAATGGAGAAATAAGAAAGTGGTAGGATTGTACCAGAAAGGTAATAACCTAAAAGATATATACATAAACCACAAGCAAGTGGAGTAGAATAAAAGAATTATCAATAATAATACGCAATAAATAAGTTTGGAGCTTGGGTGCAGCATCAAACACAGTAAAACGAGTGTTACTAAGTGGAAAACGATGAAAATGCAGAAATAGAAACGCTTAGGATTGTACCAGAAGGTACGTACCCAACAAGATATATACATAAACCACAAGCAAGTGGAGTAGAACAAAGAATTTATAATAACAATACGCAATAAATAAGTTTGGAGCTTGGGTGCAGCATCAAACACAGTGTAAACGGAGTGTTACAAGTGGAAAACGATGAAAATGCAGAAATACGAAAGTGGTAGGATTGTACCAGAAAGGTAAGTAACCAACAAGATATATACATAAACCACAAGCAAGTGGAGTAGAACAAGAATTTATAATAACAATACGCAATAAATAAGTTTGGAGCTTGGGTGCAGCATCAAACACAGTATAAAACGAGTGCTATAAGTGGAAAACGATGAAAATGCAGAAATAGGAAAGTGGTAGGATTGTACCAGAAAGGTACTTACCCAACAAGATATATACATAAACCACAAGCAAGTGGAGTAGAACAAAGAATTTATAATAACAATACGCAATAAATAAGTTTGGAGCTTGGGTGCAGCATCAAACACAGTGTAAAACGAGTGTTACAAGTGGAAAACGATGAAAATGCAGAAATAGGAAAGTGGTAGGATTGTACCAGAAAGGTATAAACCTAAATAGATATATACATAAACCACAAGCAAGTGGAGTAGAACGAAGAATTTATAATAACAATACGCAATAAATAAGTTTGGAGCTTGGGTGCAGCATCAAACACAGTGTAAACGAGTGCTACAAGTGGAAAACGATGAAAATGCAGAAATAAGAAAGTGGTAGGATTGTACCAGAAAGGTACGTACCCTAACAAGATATATACATAAACCACAAGCAAGTGGAGTAGAATCAAAGAATTTATAATAACAATACGCAATAAATAAGTTTGGAGCTTGGGTGCAGCATCAAACACAGTGTAAAACGAGTGCTTACAAGTGGAAAACGATGAAAATGCAGAAATAGAAAGTGGTAGGATTGTACCAGAAAGGTACGTACCCAACAAGATATATACATAAACCACAAGCAAGTGGAGTAGAACGAAGAATTTATAATAACAATACGCAATAAATAAGTTTGGAGCTTGGGTGCAGCATCAAACACAGTGTAAACGAGTGCTTACAAGTGGAAAACGATGAAAATGCAGAAATAAGAAAGTGGTAGGATTGTACCAGAAAGGTACGTACCCAACAAGATATATACATAAACCACAAGCAAGTGGAGTAGAACAAAGAATTTATAATAACAATACGCAATAAATAAGTTTGGAGCTTGGGTGCAGCATCAAACACAGTGTAAAACGAGTGTTACAAGTGGAAAACGATGAAAATGCAGAAATACGAAAGTGGTAGGATTGTACCAGAAAGGTATTAACCTAACAAGATATATACATAAACCACAAGCAAGTGGAGTAGAACAAAGAATTTATAATAACAATACGCAATAAATAAGTTTGGAGCTTGGGTGCAGCATCAAACACAGTGTAAAACGAGTGCTATAAGTGGAAAACGATGAAAATGCAGAAATAGGAAAGTGGTAGGATTGTACCAGAAAGGTACGTACCCAACAAGATATATACATAAACCACAAGCAAGTGGAGTAGAACAAAGAATTTATAATAACAATACGCAATAAATAAGTTTGGAGCTTGGGTGCAGCATCAAACACAGTGTAAACTGAGTGTTACAAGTGGAAAACGATGAAAATGCAGAAATACGAAAGTGGTAGGATTGTACCAGAAAGGTATAACCTAACAAGATATACATAAACCACAAGCAAGTGGAGTAGAACAAAGAATTTATAATAACAATACGCAATAAATAAGTTTGGAGCTTGGGTGCAGCATCAAACACAGTGTAAAACGAGTGTTATAAGTGGAAAACGATGAAAATGCAGAAATAGGAAAGTGGTAGGATTGTACCAGAAAGGTACGTACCCAACAAGATATATACATAAACCACAAGCAAGTGGAGTAGAACGAAGAATTTATAATAACAATACGCAATAAATAAGTTTGGAGCTTGGGTGCAGCATCAAACACAGTGTAAAACGAGTGTTACAAGTGGAAAACGAGGAAAATGCAGAAATACGAAAGTGGTAGGATTGTACCAGAAAGGCATTAACCTAACAAGATATATACATAAACCACAAGCAAGTGGAGTAGCATCAAAGAATTTATAATAACAATACGCAATAAATAAGTTTGGAGCTTGGGTGCAGCATCAAACACAGTGTAAACGAGTGCTTACAAGTGGAAAACGATGAAAATGCAGAAATAAGAAAGTGGTAGGATTGTACCAGAAAGGTACGTACCAACAAGATATATACATAAACCACAAGCAAGTGGAGTAGAATCAAGAATTTATAATAACAATACGCAATAAATAAGTTTGGAGCTTGGGTGCAGCATCAAACACAGTGTAAACGAGTGTACAAGTGGAAAACGATGAAAATGCAGAAATAAGAAAGTGGTAGGATTGTACCAGAAAGGTACGTACCCAACAAGATATATACATAAACCACAAGCAAGTGGAGTAGAACAAAGAATTTATAATAACAATACGCAATAAATAAGTTTGGAGCTTGGGTGCAGCATCAAACACAGTGTAAAACGAGTGCTACAAGTGGAAAACGATGAAAATGCAGAAATAGAAAGTGGTAGGATTGTACCAGAAGGTACGTACCCAACAAGATATATACATAAACCACAAGCAAGTGGAGTAGAACGAAGAATTTATAATAACAATACGCAATAAATAAGTTTGGAGCTTGGGTGCAGCATCAAACACAGTGTAAAACGAGTGTTACAAGTGGAAAACGATGAAAATGCAGAAATAAGAAACTCGTAGGATTGTACCAGAAAGGTAATAACCTAACAAGATATATACAAAAACCACAAGCAAGTGGAGTAGAACAAAGAATTTATAATAACAATACGCAATAAATAAGTTTGGAGCTTGGGTGCAGCATCAAACACAGTGTAAAACGAGTGTTACAAGTGGAAAACGATGAAAATGCAGAAATAAGAAAGTGGTAGGATTGTACCAGAAAGGTACGTACCCAACAAGATATATACATAAACCACAAGCAAGTGGAGTAGAACAAGAATTTATAATAACAATACGCAATAAATAAGTTTGGAGCTTGGGTGCAGCATTCAAACTCAGTGTAAACGTGAGTGTTACAAGTGGAAAACGATGAAAATGCAGAAATAAGAAAGTCGGTAGGATTGTACCAGAAGGTATGTACCCAACAAGATATATACATAAACCACAAGCAAGTGGAGTAGAACAAAGAATTTATAATAACAATACGCAATAAATAAGTTTGGAGCTTGGGTGCAGCATCAAACACAGTGTAAAACGAGTGTTACAAGTGGAAAACGATGAAAATGCAGAAATAAGAAAGTGGTAGGATTGTACCAGAAAGGTACGTACCCAATAAGATATATACATAAACCACAAGCAAGTGGAGTAGAACGAAGAATTTATAATAACAATACGCAATAAATAAGTTTGGAGCTTGGGTGCAGCATCAAACACAGTGTAAACGAGTGTTACAAGTGGAAAACGATGAAAATGCAGAAATAAGAAAGTGGTAGGATTGTACCAGAAAGGTATAACCTAACAAGATATATACATAAACCACAAGCAAGTGGAGTAGAATCAAAGAATTTATAATAACAATACGCAATAAATAAGTTTGGAGCTTGGGTGCAGCATCAAACACAGTGTAAACGAGTGCTACAAGTGGAAAACGATGAAAATGCAGAAATAAGAAAGTGGTAGGATTGTACCAGAAAGGTACTTACCCTAACAAGATATATACATAAACCACAAGCAAGTGGAGTAGAACGAAGAATTTATAATAACAATACGCAATAAATAAGTTTGGAGCTTGGGTGCAGCATCAAACACAGTGTAAAACGAGTGCTACAAGTGGAAAACGATGAAAATGCAGAAATAAGAAAGTGGTAGGATTGTACCAGAAAGGTACGTACCCAACAAGATATATACATAAACCACAAGCAAGTGGAGTAGAATCAAAGAATTTATAATAACAATACGCAATAAATAAGTTTGGAGCTTGGGTGCAGCATCAAACTCAGTGTAAACGGAGTGTTACAAGTGGAAAACGATGAAAATGCAGAAATAAGAAAGTGGTAGGATTGTAACAGAAAGGTACGTACCCAACAATATATATACATAAACCACAAGCAAGTGGAGTAGAACAAAGAATTTATAATAACAATACGCAATAAATAAGTTTGGAGCTTGGGTGCAGCATCAAACACAGTGTAAAACGAGTGTACAAGTGGAAAACGATGAAATGCAGAAATACGAAAGTGGTAGGATTGTACCAGAAAGGTAGTAACCTAACAAGATATATACATAAACCACAAGCAAGTGGAGTAGAACAAAGAATTTATAATAACAATACGCAATAAATAAGTTTGGAGCTTGGGTGCAGCATCAAACACAGTATAAAACGAGTGCTATAAGTGGAAAACGATGAAAATGCAGAAATAAGAAAGTGGTAGGATTGTACCAGAAAGGTACGTACCCAACAAGATATATACATAAACCACAAGCAAGTGGAGTAGAACAAAGAATTTATAATAACAATACGCAATAAATAAGTTTGGAGCTTGGGTGCAGCATCAAACACAGTGTAAAACGAGTGTTACAAGTGGAAAACGATGAAAATGCAGAAATAAGAAAGTGGTAGGATTGTACCAGAAGGTATAACCCTAACAAGATATATACATAAACCACAAGCAAGTGGAGTAGAATCGAAGAATTTATAATAACAATACGCAATAAATAAGTTTGGAGCTTGGGTGCAGCATCAAACACAGTATAAAACGAGTGCTATAAGTGGAAAACGATGAAAATGCAGAAATAAGGAAAGTGGTAGGATTGTACCAGAAAGGTACGTAACCCAACTAAGATATATACATAAACCACAAGCAAGTGGAGTAGAACAAAGAATTTATAATAACAATACGCAATAAATAGTTTGGAGCTTGGGTGCAGCATTCAAACACAGTGTAAACGAGTGTTACAAGTGGAAAACGATGAAAATGCAGAAATAAGAAAGTGGTAGGATTGTACCAGAAAGGTACGTACCCTAACAAGATATATACATAAACCACAAGCAAGTGGAGTAGAACAAAGAATTTATAATAACAATACGCAATAAATAAGTTTGGAGCTTGGGTGCAGCATCAAACACAGTAGTAAAACGAGTGTTACAAGTGGAAAACGATGAAAATGCAGAAATAGGAAAGTGGTAGGATTGTACCAGAAAGGTACTTAACCTAACAAGATATATACATAAACCACAAGCAAGTGGAGTAGAATCAAAGAATTTATAATAACAATACGCAATAAATAAGTTTGGAGCTTGGGTGCAGCATCAAACACAGTGTAAACGAGTGTTACAAGTGGAAAACGATGAAAATGCAGAAATAGAAAGTGGTAGGATTGTACCAGAAAGGTACGTACCCAACAAGATATATACATAAACCACAAGCAAGTGGAGTAGAACTAAGAATTTATAATAACAATACGCAATAAATAAGTTTGGAGCTTGGGTGCAGCATCAAACACAGTGTAAACGAGTGTTACAAGTGGAAAACGATGAAAATGCAGAAATAGGAAAGTGGTAGGATTGTACCAGAAAGGTATGTACCCAACAAGATATATACATAAACCACAAGCAAGTGGAGTAGAACGAAAGAATTTATAATAACAATACGCAATAAATAAGTTTGGAGCTTGGGTGCAGCATCAAACACAGTGATAAAACGAGTGCTATAAGTGGAAAACGATGAAAATGCAGAAATAGGAAAGTGGTAGGATTGTACCAGAAAGGTACGTACCCAACAAGATATATACATAAACCACAAGCAAGTGGAGTAGAACAAAGAATTTATAATAACAATACGCAATAAATAAGTTTGGAGCTTGGGTGCAGCATCAAACACAGTATAAACGAGTGCTATAAGTGGGAAAACGATGAAAATGCAGAAATAGGAAAGTGGTAGGATTGTACCAGAAAGGTACGTACCCAACAAGATATATACATAAACCACAAGCAAGTGGAGTAGAACGAAAGAATTTATAATAACAATACGCAATAAATAAGTTTGGAGCTTGGGTGCAGCATTCAAACTCAGTGTAAACGGAGTGTTACAAGTGGAAAACGATGAAAATGCAGAAATAAGAAAGTGGTAGGATTGTACCAGAAAGGTAGTAACCTAACAAGATATATACATAAACCACAAGCAAGTGGAGTAGAACAAGAATTTATAATAACAATACGCAATAAATAAGTTTGGAGCTTGGGTGCAGCATTCAAACATCAGTATAAACGAGTGCTATAAGTGGAAAACGATGAAAATGCAGAAATAAGAAAGTGGTAGGATTGTACCAGAAAGGTACGTACCCAACAAGATATATACATAAACCACAAGCAAGTGGAGTAGAACAAGAATTTATAATAACAATACGCAATAAATAAGTTTGGAGCTTGGGTGCAGCATCAAACACAGTGTAAAACGAGTGTTACAAGTGGAAAACGATGAAAATGCAGAAATAAGAAACTCGTAGGATTGTACCAGGAAGGTATGTACCCAACAAGATATATACATAAACCACAAGCAAGTGGAGTAGAACAAAGAATTTATAATAACAATACGCAATAAATAAGTTTGGAGCTTGGGTGCAGCATCAAACACAGTATAAAACGAGTGTACTAAGTGGAAAACGATGAAAATGCAGAAATAGGAAAGTGGTAGGATTGTACCAGAAAGGTACGTACCCAACAAGATATATACATAAACCACAAGCAAGTGGAGTAGAACAAAGAATTTATAATAACAATACGCAATAATAAGTTTGGAGCTTGGTGCAGCATCAAACACAGTGTAAAACGAGTGTTACAAGTGGAAAACGATGAAAATGCAGAAATACGAAAGTGGTAGGATTGTACCAGAAAGGTATAAACCTAACAAGATATATACATAAACCACAAGCAAGTGGAGTAGAACGAAGAATTTATAATAACAATACGCAATAAATAGTTTGGAGCTTGGGTGCAGCATCAAACACAGTGTAAAACGAGTGTTACAAGTGGAAAACGAGGAAAATGCAGAAATAGGAAAGTGGTAGGATTGTACCAGAAAGGTACGTACCCAACAAGATATATACATAAACCACAGCAAGTGGAGTAGAACGAAGAATTTATAATAACAATACGCAATAATAAGTTTGGAGCATGAGTGCAGGTTCAAACTCAGTGTAAAGTGAGTGTTACAAGTGGAAAACGATGAAAATGCAGAAATAAGAAACTCGTAGGATTGTACCAGAAAGGTACGTACCCAACAAGATATATACATAAACCACAAGCAAGTGGAGTAGAACGAAGAATTTATAATAACAATACGCAATAAATAAGTTTGGAGCTTGGGTGCAGCATCAAACACAGTGTAAAACGAGTGTTACAAGTGGAAAACGATGAAAATGCAGAAATACGAAAGTGGTAGGATTGTACCAGAAAGGTACTTAACCTAACAAGATATATACATAAACCACAAGCAAGTGGAGTAGAACGAAGAATTTATAATAACAATACGCAATAAATAAGTTTGGAGCTTGGGTGCAGCATTCAAACACAGTGTAAAACGAGTGTTACAAGTGGAAAACGATGAAAATGCAGAAATAAGAAAGTGGTAGGATTGTACCAGAAAGGTAATTACCCTAACAAGATATATACATAAACCACAAGCAAGTGGAGTAGAACAAAGAATTTATAATAACAATACGCAATAAATAAGTTTGGAGCTTGGGTGCAGCATCAAACACAGTGTAAAACGAGTGTTACAAGTGGAAAACGATGAAAATGCAGAAATAAGAAAGTGGTAGGATTGTACCAGAAAGGTACTTACCCTAACAAGATATATACATAAACCACAAGCAAGTGGAGTAGAATCAAAGAATTTATAATAACAATACGCAATAAATAAGTTTGGAGCTTGGGTGCAGCATCAAACACAGTGTAAAACGAGTGCTACAAGTGGAAACGATGAAATGCAGAAATAAGAAAGTGGTAGGATTGTACCAGAAAGGTACGTACCCAACAAGATATATACATAAACCACAAGCAAGTGGAGTAGAACGAAGAATTTATAATAACAATACGCAATAAATAAGTTTGGAGCTTGGGTGCAGCATCAAACTCAGTGTAAACGAGTGTTACAAGTGGAAAACGATGAAAATGCAGAAATAAGAAACGTGGTAGGATTGTACCAGAAAGGTATTAACCTAACAAGATATATACATAAACCACAAGCAAGTGGAGTAGATCAACGAATTTATAATAACAATACGCAATAAATAAGTTTGGAGCTTGGGTGCAGCATCAAACACAGTGTAAAACGAGTGTTACAAGTGGAAAACGATGAAATGCAGAAATACGAAAGTGGTAGGATTGTACCAGAAAGGTACTTAACCTAACAAGATATATACATAAACCACAAGCAAGTGGAGTAGAACGAAGAATTTATAATAACAATACGCAATAAATAAGTTTGGAGCTTGGGTGCAGCATCAAACACAGTGTAAACGAGTGTTACAAGTGGAAAACGATGAAAATGCAGAAATAAGAAAGTGGTAGGATTGTACCAGAAAGGTATTACCCAACAAGATATATACATAAACCACAAGCAAGTGGAGTAGAACAAGAATTTATAATAACAATACGCAATAAATAAGTTTGGAGCTTGGGTGCAGCATCAAACACAGTAGTAAAACGAGTGTATAAGTGGAAAACGATGAAAATGCAGAAATAGGAAAGTGGTAGGATTGTACCAGAAAGGTACGTAACCTAACAAGATATATACATAAACCACAAGCAAGTGGAGTAGAACGAAGAATTTATAATAACAATACGCAATAAATAAGTTTGGAGCTTGGGTGCAGCTTCAAACTCAGTGTAAACGAGTGTTACAAGTGGAAAACGATGAAAATGCAGAAATAAGAAAGTGGTAGGATTGTACCAGAAAGGTATGTACCCAACAAGATATATACATAAACCACAAGCAAGTGGAGTAGAACAAAGAATTTATAATAACAATACGCAATAAATAAGTTTGGAGCTTGGGTGCAGCATCAAACACAGTATAAAACGAGTGCTATAAGTGGAAAACGATGAAAATGCAGAAATAGGAAAGTGGTAGGATTGTACCAGAAAGGTACGTACCCAACAAGATATATACATAAACCACAAGCAAGTGGAGTAGAACGAAGAATTTATAATAACAATACGCAATAAATAAGTTTGGAGCTTGGGTGCAGCATCAAACACAGTGTAAACTGAGTGTTACAAGTGGAAAACGATGAAAATGCAGAAATAAGAAAGTGGTAGGATTGTACCAGAAAGGTACTAACCTAACAAGATATATACATAAACCACAAGCAAGTGGAGTAGAACGAAGAATTTATAATAACAATACGCAATAAATAAGTTTGGAGCTTGGGTGCAGCATCAAACACAGTGTAAAACGAGTGCTACAAGTGGAAAACGATGAAAATGCAGAAATACGAAAGTGGTAGGATTGTACCAGAAAGGTACGTACCCAACAAGATATATACATAAACCACAAGCAAGTGGAGTAGAACGAAGAATTTATAATAACAATACGCAATAAATAAGTTTGGAGCTTGGGTGCAGCATCAAACACAGTGTAAAACGAGTGTTACAAGTGGAAAACGATGAAAATGCAGAAATACGAAAGTGGTAGGATTGTACCAGAAAGGTATAAACCTAACAAGATATATACATAAACCACAAGCAAGTGGAGTAGACTAAGAATTTATAATAACAATACGCAATAAATAAGTTTGGAGCTTGGGTGCAGCATTCAAACACAGTGTAAACGAGTGTTACAAGTGGAAAACGATGAAAATGCAGAAATAGAAAGTGGTAGGATTGTACCAGAAAGGTAATACCCTAACAAGATATATACATAAACCACAAGCAAGTGGAGTAGAACAAAGAATTTATAATAACAATACGCAATAAATAAGTTTGGAGCTTGGGTGCAGCATCAAACACAGTGTAAAACGAGTGTTACAAGTGGAAAACGATGAAAATGCAGAAATAAGAAACGTGGTAGGATTGTACCAGAAAGGTATGTACCCAACAAGATATATACATAAACCACAAGCAAGTGGAGTAGAACGAAGAATTTATAATAACAATACGCAATAAATAAGTTTGGAGCTTGGGTGCAGCATCAAACACAGTGTAAAACGAGTGTTACAAGTGGAAAACGATGAAAATGCAGAAATACGAAAGTGGTAGGATTGTACCAGAAAGGTATAAACCTAACAAGATATATACATAAAACACAAGCAAAGTGGAGTATACTCAAGATATTATAATAACAATACGCAATAAATAAGTTTGGGAGCTGGGTTGCAGCTCAAACACAGTGTAAAACGAGTGTTTACAAGTGGAAAAACGATGAAAATGCAGAAATAGAAAGTGGGTAGGAATGTACCAGAAAGGTACGTACCCTAAGAAGATATGATACATAAACCACAAGCAAGTGGAGTAGAATCAAAAGATTTATAATAATCATACGCAATCAAATAGTTTGGAGCTTGGGTGCAGCATCAAACACAGTAGTAAAACGAGTGCTATAAGTGGAAAACGATGAAAATGCAGAAAATAGGAAAGTGTGGTAGGATTGTACCAGAAAGGTACGTACCCCAACAAGATATACATAAACCACAGCAGTGGAGTATAACGAAAGAATTTATAATAACCCATACGCAATACATAAGTTTGGAGCTTGGGTGCAGGTTCAAACTTAGTGTAAAGTGAGTGTTACAAGTGGAAAACGATGAAAATGCAGAAATAAGAAAGTGGTAGGATTGTACCAGAAAGGTACTTACCCAACAAGATATATACATAAACCACAAGCAAGTGGAGTAGAACGAAGAATTTATAATAACAATACGCAATAAATAAGTTTGGAGCTTGGGTGCAGCATCAAACACAGTGTAAAACGAGTGTTACAAGTGGAAAACGATGAAAATGCAGAAATAAGAAAGTGGTAGGATTGTACCAGAAAGGTACTTACCCAACAAGATATATACATAAACCACAAGCAAGTGGAGTAGAACGAAGAATTTATAATAACAATACGCAATAAATAAGTTTGGAGCTTGGGTGCAGCATCAAACACAGTGTAAACGAGTGTTACAAGTGGAAACGATGAAAATGCAGAAATAAGAAAGTGGTAGGATTGTACCAGAAAGGTATACCCTAACAAGATATATACATAAACCACAAGCAAGTGGAGTAGAATGAAGTATTTATAATAACAATACGCAATAAATAAGTTTGGAGCTTGGGTGCAGCTTCAAACTCAGTGTAAAGTGAGTGTTACAAGTGGAAAACGATGAAAATGCAGAAATAAGAAACTCGTAGGATTGTACCAGGAAGGTATGTACCCAACAAGATATATACATAAACCACAAGCAAGTGGAGTAGATCAAAGAATTTATAATAACAATACGCAATAAATAAGTTTGGAGCTTGGGTGCAGCATCAAACACAGTGTAAAACGAGTGTTACAAGTGGAAAACGATTAAAGTGCAGAAATAAGAAACTCATAGGTTTGTACCAGAAAGGTATAAACCTAACAAGATATATACATAAACACAAGCAAGTGGAGTAGAACGAAGAATTTATAATACAATACGCAATAAATAAGTTGGAGCTTGGGTGCAGCATCAACACAGTGTAAAACGAGTGTTACAAGTGGAAAACGATGAAAATGCAGAAATAAGAAAGTGGTAGGATGTACCAGAAAGGTATAAACCTAACAAGATATATACATAAACCACAAGCAAGTGGAGTAGAATAGAATACAATTTATAATAACAATACGCAATAAATAAGTTTGGAGCTTGGTGCAGCATCAAATCACGTGTAAACGGAGTGTATAAGTGGAAAACGATGAAAATGCAGAAATAAGAAAGTGGTAGGATTGTACCAGAAAGGTAGTACCCAACAAGATATATACATAAACCACAAGCAAGTGGAGTAGAATGAAGTATTATAATAACAAACGCAATAAATAAGTTTGGAGCTTGGGTGCAGCATCAAACACAGTGTAAAACGAGTGCTATAAGTGGAAAACGAGGAAAATGCAGAAATAAGAAAGTGGTAGGATTGTACCCGAAAGGTACGTACCCTAACAAGATATATACATAAACCACAAGCAAGTGGAGTAGAACGAAGAATTTATAATAACAATACGCAATAAATAAGTTTGGAGCTTGGGTGCAGCATCAAACACAGTGTAAAACGAGTGTTACAAGTGGAAAACGATGAAAATGCAGAAATACGAAAGTGGTAGGATTGTACCAAAAGGCTAACCTAAGCAAGATATATACATAAACCACAAGCAAGTGGAGTAGACTAAAAGATTTATAAATAATCAATACGCAATAAATCAGTTTGGAGCTTGGGTGCAGCATCAAACACAGTGTAAACGAGTGCTATAAGTGGAAAACGATGAAAATGCAGAAATATGAAAGTGGTAGGGATTGTACCAGAAAGCTACGTACCCTAACAAGATATATACATAAACCACAAGCAAGTGGAGTATAACGAAGAATTATAATAACAATACGCAATAATAAGTTTGGAGCTTGGGTGCAGCATCAAACACAGTGTAAACGAGTGTTACAAGTGGAAAACGAGGAAACTGCAGAAATAAGAAAGTGGTAGGATTGTACCCGAAAGGCATAACCTAACAAGATATATACATAAACCACAAGCAAGTGGAGTAGCACCAAGAATTTATAATACAATACGCAATAAATAAGTTTGGAGCTTGGGTGCAGCATCAAACACAGTGTAAAACGAGTGTTACAAGTGGAAAACGATGAAAATGCAGAAATAAGAAAGTGGTAGGATTGTACCAGAAAGGTACGTACCCAATAAGATATATACATAAACCACAAGCAAGTGGAGTAGAACAAAGAATTTATAATAACAATACGCAATAAATAAGTTTGGAGCTTGGGTGCAGCTTCAAACTCAGTGTAAAGTGAGTGTTACAAGTGGAAAACGATGAAAATGCAGAAATAAGAAACTCGTAGGATTGTACCAGGAAGGTATGTACCCAACAAGATATATACATAAACCACTAGCAAGTGGAGTAGAACGAAGAATGTATAATAACAATACGCAATAAATAAGTTTGGAGCTTGGGTGCAGCATCAAACACAGTGTAAAACGAAGTGTTACAAGTGGAAAACGATGAAAATGCAGAAATACGAAAGTGGTAGGATTTGTACCAGAAAGGTATAACCTAACAAGATATATACATAAACCACAAGCAAGTGGAGTAGAACCAAGAATTTATAATAACAATACGCAATAATAAGTTTGGAGCTTGGGTGCAGCATCAACACAGTGTAAAACGAGTGTATAAGTGGAAAACGATGAAAATGCAGAAATAGGAAAGTGGTAGGATTGTACCCAGAAAGGTACTACCCTAACAAGATATATACATAAACCACAAGCAAGTGGAGTATAACGAAGAATTTATAATAACAATACGCAATAAATAAGTTTGGAGCTTGGGTGCAGCATCAAAACACAGTGTAAACGTGAGTGTTACAAGTGGAAAACGATGAAAATGCAGAAATAAGAAAGTGGTAGGATTGTACCCGGAAAGGTATTACCTAACAAGATATATACATAAACCACAAGCAAGTGGAGTAGACCAAAGAATTTATAATAACAATACGCAATAAATAAGTTTGGAGCTTGGGTTGCAGCATCAAACACAGTGTAAAACGAGTGGTTACAAGTGGAAAACGATGAAAATGCAGAAATACGAAAGTGGTAGGATTGTACCAGAAGGTAGTACCCAACAATGATATATACATAAACCACTAAGCAAGTGGAGTAGAACGAAGAATTTTAATAACACTACGCAATAAATAGTTTGGAGCTTGGGTGCAGCATCAAACACAGTGTTAAAACGAGTGTTACAAGTGGAAAACGATGAAAATGCAGAAATACGAAAGTGGTAGGATTGTACCAGAAAGGTACGTAACCCTAACAAGATATATACATAAACCACAAGCAAGTGGAGTAGATCGAAGAATTTATAATAACAATACGCAATAAATAAGTTTGGAGCTTGGGTGCAGCATTCAAACACAGTGTAATAAGAGTGTTACAAGTGGGAAAACGAGGAAATGCAGAAATAAGCAAGTGGTAGGATTGTACCAGAAAGGTCATAACCTAACAAGCTATATACATAAACCACAAGCAAGTGGAGTAGAAAAAGAATTTATAATAAAATACGCAATAAATAAGTTTGGAGCTTGGGGCAGCATCAAAACATCAGTGTAAACGAGTGTTACAAGTGGAAAACGATGAAAATGCAGAATAGAGAAAGTGGTAGGATTGTACCAGAAAGGTAAGTACCCAACAAGATATATACATAAACCATCAAGCAAGTGGCGTAGAACGACGTATTTATAATAACAATACGCAATAAATAAGTTTGGAGCTTGGGTGCAGCTCAAACACAGTGTAAACGTAGGTGTTACAAGTGGAAAACGATGAAATGCAGCAAATAAGAAACTGTAGGATTTAACAGGAAGGTATGAAACCAAAGATAGAGACATAAAACAATAAGCAAGTGGAGTAGAATGAAGTATTTATAATAACAATACGCAATAAATAGTTTGGAGCATGCTAGTGCAGGTTCAAACTCAGTGTTAAAGTGAGTGTTACAAGTGGGAAAACGAGGAAAATGCAGGGAAATACGAAATTGGTAGGATTGTACAAAAAGGTAATAAACATAAGACGATATATACATAAACCACAAGCAAGTGGAGTAGAATAAAAAGATTAAAATAAATACGCAATAAATAAGTTTGGAGCTTGGGTGCAGCATCCAAACACAGTATAAACGAGATGACATATAAGTGGAAAACGCTGAAAATGCAGAAATACGGAAAGTGGTAGGATTGCTACCAGAAATGGTAGTAAAACTAACTAGATATATACATAAACCACAGCAAGTGGAGTATAAACGAAGAATTTATAATAACAATACGCAATAAATCAGTTTGGAGGCTTGGGTGCTAGCATCAAACACAGTGGTAAAACGAGTGTTACAAGTGGAAAACGAGGAAAATGCAGAAATACGAAAGTGGTAGGATGTACCCGAAAGGCATTAAACCTAACAAGATATCTACATAAACCACAAGCAGTGGAGTAAAGCAGCCAAGGAATTTATAATAACATACGCAATAACTAAGTTTGGAGCTTGGGTGCAGGATCAAACACAGTGGAAAACGAGTGTTACAAGTGGGAAACGAGGAGGAAAATGCAGAAGATAAGAAACTCGTAGGATTGTACCAGAAAGGTACGTACCCAACAAGATATATACATAAACCACAAGCAAGTGGAGTAGAACGAAGAATTTATAATAACAATACGCAATAAATAAGTTTGGAGCTTGGGTGCAGCATCAAACACAGTGTAAAACGAGTGTTACAAGTGGAAAACGATGAAAATGCAGAAATACGAAAGTGGTAGGATTGTACCAGAAAGGTATAAACCTAACAAGATATATACATAAACCACAAGCAAGTGGAGTAGAATGAAGTATTTATAATAACAATACGCAATAAATAAGTTTGGAGCATGAGTGCAGGTTCAAACTCAGTGTAAAGTGAGTGTTACAAGTGGAAAACGATGAAAATGCAGAAATACGAAAGTGGTAGGATTGTACCAAAAAGGTAATAACCTAAGAAGATATATACATAAACCACAAGCAAGTGGAGTAGAATAAAAAAGATTAAAATAATAATACGCAATAAATAAGTTTGGAGCTT
>JALJAT010000285.1:22500-23797 GCA_034768735.1 Schistosoma mekongi | reverse complement strand
GATAGATATTCAATTAGAGATATAGACATATAGACAGACAGACACATAGATAGATATTCAATTAGAGATATAGACATATAGACAGACAGATAGATACATAGACAGACAGATAGGTAGTCAGATAGACAGACAGATAGTCAGATAGACAGAGAGATAGACAGATAGACAAGTGGACAGACGTGTGAAGAGACAGTTATACATTCAGATAGTCAGATAGACAGACAGGTACTTAGACAGAGAGACAGATATGTAAACAGACAGACAGATAGTCAGATAGACAGACAGATAGATACATAGACAGACAGACAGAGAGATAGACATATGGACAGGTAGTCAGACAGTAAGACAGATAGATAGACAGACAGATAGTCAGATAGACAGACAGACAGATAGATAGATAGATAGATAGATAGATAGACAGATAGGTAGTCAGACAGAGAGACAGATATGTAAACAGACAGACAGATAGATAGACAGACTGATATTTAGATAGACAGGTAGACAGACAGACACATAGATAGATATTCAATTAGAGATATAGACATATAGATAGACAGATAGACAAATAGACAGATAGACCTTCACTTACACACATATAGATAGACAGATAGACAAGTGGACAGACGTGTGAAGAGACAGTTATACATTCAGATAGTCAGATAGACAGACAGATACACAGATAGTCAGGCAGTTAGACAGATAGACAGACAGATAGATAGATAGATAGATAGATAGACAGACAGACAGATAGACAGACAGACAGATAGATACATAGACAGACAGACAGACAGATAGCTAGACAGACAGGTACTTAGACAGAGAGACAGATAGACAGAGAGACAGATATGTAAACAGACAGACAGACACATAGATAGATAGACAGACAAATAGACAGACAGATAGATACATAGACAGACAGATAGACAGACAGATAGATAGACAGATAGGACAGACAGATAGTCAGATGGACAGACAAAAAGATAGACACACAGGTAGTCAGATAGACAGACAGATAGACAGACAAATAGACAGACAGATAGATAGACAGACAGATAGACAGAGAGACAGATAGACAGACAGACAGATAGACAGGACAGACAGACAGATAGGTAGTCAGACAGACAGACAGACAGACACATAGATAGATATTCAATTAGAGATATAGACATATAGACAGACAGATACACAGATAGTCAGGCAGTTAGACAGATAGACAGACAAATAGACAGACAGACAAACAGACAGACAGACACATAGACAGAGAGACAGATAGACAGACAGACAGATAGACAAATAG
>JALJAT010000285.1:0-17500 GCA_034768735.1 Schistosoma mekongi | reverse complement strand
GACAGATAGATAGACAGACAGATAGACAGATAGGACAGACAGACAGATAGACAGAGAGATAGACATATGGACAGGTAGTCAGATAGACAGACAGACAGATATACGGACAGATAGACAGACAGATAGATAGATAGACAGACAGAGAGACAGATAGACAGATAGGACAGACAGATAGATAGACAGACAGCTAGTCAGACAGACAGACAGGACAGACAGACAGACAGACAGACACATAGATAGATATTCAATTAGAGATATAGACATATAGATAGACAGACAGACAGAGAGATAGACATATGGACAGGTAGTCAGACAGAGAGACAGATAGACAAATAGACAGACAGACAGACACATAGACAGAGAGACAGGTAGACAGACAGACAGATAGTCAGATAGACAGACAGACAGACAGATAGATAAATAGTTAGATTGACGTATAGACAGAGAGACAGGTAGACAGACAGGTGGTCAGACAGAGAGACAGATAGACCTTCACTTACACACATATAGATAGACAGACAGGACAGACAGACAGACAGATAGACAGACAGATAGATAGATAGACAGACAGATATACGGACAGATAGATAGATAGATAGATAGATAGACAGACAGGTACTTAGACAGAAAGGCAGATGGTAGACAGACAGACAGAGAGACAGATATGTAAACAGACAGACAGATAGATACATAGACAGACAGATAGACAGATAGGACAGACAGATAGACAGACAGGTACTTAGACAGAAAGGCAGATGGTAGACAGACAGACAGATAGACAGAGAGACAGATATACGGACAGATAGACAGACAGACAGAGAGACAGATATACGGACAGATAGACAGATAGGTAGTCAGACAGAGAGACAGGTAGACAGGCAGGTGGCTAGACAGAGAGACCGACCGACAGACAGACAGGACAGACAGACAGACAGAAGAGCAGATAGGCGGACACATAGATAGATAGATAGATAGATAGATAGATAGACAGACAGGTGGTCAGACAGAGAGACAGATATGTAAACAGACAGACAGACAGACACATAGACAGAGAGATAGACATATGGACAGGTAGTCAGACAAGGAGACAGGTAGACAGGCAGGTGGCTAGACAGAGAGACAGGTAGACAGACAGACAGACAGATAGATAGACAGACAGAGAGATAGTCAGGTAAGCAGACAGTTAGCCATGCTGATAGACATATAGACAGACAGATAGTCAGATAGACAAACAGATAGTGAGATAGACGGACAGATAGACAGACAAATAGACAGATAGACAGACAGATAGACAGAGAGACAGGTAGACAGACAGGTACTTAGACAGAGAGACAGATATGTAAACAGACAGACAGATAGGTAGTCAGATAGACAGACAGACAGAGAGATAGACAGATAGGTAGTCAGATAGACAGACAGATAGATAGATAGACAGACAGATAGATAGACAGACAGATAGATACATAGACAGACAGATAGATAGATAGACAGACAGATAGATACATAGACAGACAGAGAGACAGATATGTAAACAGACAGACACATAGATAGATAGACAGACAGATAGATAGACAGACAGATAGATACATAGACAAACAGATACACAGAATGATAGACAGATAGACAGACAGACAGATAGTCAGATGGACAGACAAAAAGATAGACACACAGGTAGTCAGATAGACAGACAGGACAGACAGACAGATACACAGATAGTCAGGCAGTTAGACAGATAGACAGACAGATAGACAGAGAGACAGATAGACAGATAGGTAGTCAGACAGTAAGACAGATAGATAGACAGACAAATAGACAGACAGATAGACAAATAGACAAACAAATAGACACATGGAGAGACATGTAGAGAGTCATACCGATAGACATATGAAAAGACAGATAGATAGACAGACAGATAGATAAATAGTTAGATTGACGTATAGACAGAGAGACAGATAGACCTTCACTTACACACATATAGATAGACAGATAGACAGACAGACACATAGATAGATAGACAGACAGACAGACAGACAGACAGGACAGATAGATAGATAGACAGACAGACAGATAGATACATAGACAGACAGATAGGTAGTCAGATAGACAGACAGGTACTTAGACAGAAAGGCAGATGGTAGACAGACAGACACATAGATAGATATTTAAATAGAGAGAAAGATACATAGACAGACAGACAGACAAACAGACAGACAGATAGACAGACAGACAGATAGATAGACAGACAAATAGACAGACAGACAGATATACGGACAGATAGACAGACAGACAGATAGACAGAGAGATAGACATATGGACAGGTAGTCAGATAGACAGACAGACAGAGAGACAGATAGACAGATAGGTAGTCAGATAGACAGACAGGTGGCTAGATAGAAAGTCGGTAAGACAGACACATAGACAGAGAGACAGGTAGACAGACAGATAGACAGAGAGATAGTCAGGTAAGCAGACAGTTAGCCATGCTGATAGACATATAGACAGACAGATACACAGAATGATAGACAGATAGGACAGACAGATAGACAAATAGACAGATAGACAGACAGACAGATAGTCAGATAGACAGAGAGACAGATAGACAAGTGGACAGACGTGTGAAGAGACAGTTATACATTCAGATAGTCAATAGACAAAACAGATAGTGATATAGACGGAACAGATAGATAGACAGATAGGTAGTCAGACAGTAAGACAGATAGATAACATAGACAGACAGATAGCTAGACAGACAGGTACTAGACAGAGGAGACAGATATGTAAACAGACAGACACATAAATAGATACTGAAATAGAGATAAAGATACATAGACAACCAGATACACAGAATGATAGACAGATAGACAGACAGATAGTCAGATGGACAGACAAAAAGATATACCAACAGGTAGTCAGATAGACAGAGCAGACAGACAGATAGACAGACAGATAGGTATCAGATTAACAGAGAGACAGATAGACATACAGATAGATAGACAGACAGCTAGTCAGACAGACAGACAGACAGACACATAGATAGATATTCAATTAGAGATATAGACATATAGACAGACAGATACACAGATAGTCAGGCAGTTAGACAGATAGACAAATAGACAAACAAATAGACACATGGAGAGACATGTAGAGAGTCATACCGATAGACATATGAAAAGACAGATAGATAAATAGTTAGATTGACGTATAGACAGAGAGACAGATAGACCTTCACTTACACACATATAGATAGACAGATTGACAGACACATTAATAGACAGACAGACAGACAAACAGACAGACAGATAGATAGATAGACAGACGGATAAATAGATAGAAAGGTACTTAGACAGAAAGGCAGATGGTAGACAGACAGACACATAGATAGATATTTAAATAGAGAGAAAGATACATAGACAAACAGAAACACAGAATGACAGACAGATAGACAGACAGGTGGTCAGACAGAGAGACAGATAGACAGACAAATAGACAGACAGATATACGGACAGATAGACAGACAGAGAGATAGACATATGGACAGGTAGTCAGACAAGGAGACAGGTAGACAGGCAGGTGGCTAGACAGAGAGACCGACCGACAGACAGACAGACAGACAGAAGAGCAGATAGGCGGACACATATATAGATAGATAGATAGACTGAAGACAGACAGAGGACAGATATACGGACAGATAGACAGACAGAGGAGATAGACATATGGACAGGTAGTCAGAGCAGAAGGGAGCGGTAGACAGACAGGTGGCTGAAGATAGGAAGTCGGTAAGACAGACACGTAGACAGAGAGATAGTCAGGTAAGCAGACAGTTAGACCATGGTCGTGATAGACATATAGTAGACAGACAAATAGATAGATAGACAGACAGACAAACAGACAGACAGACAGATATACGGACAGATAGATAGACAGACAGAGAGATAGACATATGGACAGGTAGTCAGACAAGGAGACAGGTAGACAGGCAGGTGGCTAGACAGAGAGACAGATAGACAAATAGACAGACAGACAGAAGACAGACAGACAGATAGACAGACAGATAGGTAGTCAGATAGACAGAGAGATAGTCAGGTAAGCAGACAGTTAGCCATGCTGATAGACATATAGACAGACAGATAGATAGATAGATAGACAGACAGATAGACAAATAGACAGACAGATAGACAGACAGATAGACAGAGAGACAGATATACGGACAGATAGACAAGTGGACAGACGTGTGAAGAGACAGTTATACATTCAGATAGTCAGATAGACAGACAGACAGACAGATAGTCAGATAGACAAACAGATAGTGAGATAGACGGACAGATAGATAGATAGATAGATAGATAGGTAGACAGACAGATATACGGACAGATAGATAGATAGATAGACAGACAGATAGATAGACAGGACAGACAGACAGATATACGGACAGATAGACAGACAGAGAGACAGATATGTAAACAGACAGACAGACAGATAGATAGATAGATAGACAGACAAATAGACAGACAGATAGATACATAGACAAACAGATACACAGAATGATAGACAGATAGACAGACAGACAGATAGTCAGATAGACAGACAGACAGATAGACAGACAGATAGATAGATAGACAGACAGACAGACAGATAGATAGATAGACAGATAGGTAGTCAGATAGACAGACAGAGAGACAGATAGACAGACAGATAGATAGATAGATAGACAGACAGATAGATAGATAGATAGATAGGTAGACAGACAGGTACTTAGACAGAAAGGCAGATGGTAGACAGACAGACAGACAGACACATAGATAGATATTTAAATAGAGAGAAAGATACATAGACAGACAGACAAACAGACAGACAGATAGATAGACAGACAGACAGAAGACAGACAGATAGGTAGTCAGATAGACAGAGAGACAGATAGACAGACAGATAGATAGACAGATAGGTAGTCAGATAGACAAACAGATAGTGAGATAGACGGACAGATAGACAGAGAGATAGACAATATGGACAGGTAGTCAGACAAAGGCGACATGAGACAGTGCAGGTGGCTAGACAGAGAGAACGCCGACAGACAGGACAGACCGGACCGAAGGGGCAGATAGGCGGACACATAGATAGATAGATAGATAGATAGACTAGACGACAGAGAGACAGATATACGGGACGATATGACAGACAGAGAGGATAGACATATGGACAGGTAGTCAGACAAGGAGACAGGTAGACAGGACAGGTGGCTAGATAGAAAGTCGGTAAGACAGACACAGTAGACAGAGAGATAGTCAGGTAAGCAGACAGTTAGCCATGCTGATAGACATATAGATAGACAGACTGATATTTAGATAGACAGGTAGACAATAGACAGATAGCAGAGAGATAGACAGATAGACAAGTGGACAGACGTGTGAAGAGACAGTTATACATTCAGATAGTCAGATAGACAAACAGATAGTGAGATAGACGGACAGATAGATAGACAGATAGGTAGTCAGACAGTAAGACAGATAGATACATAGACAGACAGATAGCTAGACAGACAGGTACTTAGACAGAGAGACAGATATGTAAACAGACAGACACATAAATAGATACTGAAATAGAGAGAAAGATACATAGACAAACAGATACACAGAATGATAGACAGATAGACAGACAGATAGATAGATAGGTAGACAGACAGACAAACAGACAGACAGATACACAGAATGATAGACAGATAGACAAATAGACAGATAGACAGACAGACAGATAGATAGACAGACAGACAGACAGATAGACAGAGAGATAGACATATGGACAGGTAGTCAGACAGTAAGACAGATAGATAGATAGACAGACAGCTAGTCAGACAGACAGACAGAGAGACAGATAGACAAATAGACAGACAGATAGTCAGATAGACAGAGAGATAGACAGATAGACAGGACAGACAGACAGAGAGATAGTCAGGTAAGCAGACAGTTAGCCATGCTGATAGACATATAGATAGACAGATAGACAGACAGGTACTTAGACAGAGAGACAGGTAGACAGACAGACAAACAGACAGACAGATAGACAGACAGACACATAGATAGATATTCAATTAGAGATATAGACATATAGACAGACAGACAGATAGATAGACAGATAGACCTTCACTTACACACATATAGATAGACAGACAGCTAGTCAGACAGACAGACAAACAGACAGACAGACACATAGACAGAGAGATAGACAGATAGACAAATAGACAGACAGACAGATAGATAGATAGACAGATAGACAGACAGATAGTCAGATAGACAGACAGGTACTTAGACAGAAAGGCAGATGGTAGACAGACAGACACATAGATAGATATTCAATTAGAGATATAGACATATAGACAGACAGATAGGTAGTCAGACAGTAAGACAGATAGATACATAGACAAACAGAAACACAGAATGACAGACAGATAGATAGACAGACAGATAGGTAGTCAGATAGACAGACAAATAGACAGACAGAGAGACAGATAGACAAATAGACAGACAGACAGACAGATATACGGACAGATAGACAAATAGACAGACAGACAGAGAGATAGACATATGGACAGGTAGTCAGACAGAGAGACAGGTAGACAAATAGACAGACAGACAGGTACTTAGACAGAGAGACCGACCGACAGACAGACAGACGACAGACAGACAGAAGAGCAGATAGGCGGACACATAGATAGATAGATAGATAGATAGATAGGTAGACAGACAGACAGACAGACAGATAGACAGACAGAGAGACAGGTAGACAGACAGGTGGTCAGACAGAGAGACAGATAGACAGAGAGACAGGTAGACAAATAGACAGACAGACAGATATACGGACAGATAGACAGACAGACAGAGAGATAGACAGATAGGACAGACAGACAGGTAGTCAGACAAGGAGACAGGTAGACAGGCAGGTGGCTAGACAGAGAGACAGATAGACAGGACAGACAGACAGATAGACAGGACAGACAGACAGACAGACAGAGAGACAGATAGACAGACAGACACATAGATAGATAGATAGATAGATAGACAGGACAGACAGACAGAAGACAGACAGATAGATACATAGACAGACAGACAGATAGACAGAGAGGACAGATAGACAGACAGCTAGTCAGACAGACAGACAGGTAGTCAGATAGACAGACAGACAGATAGACAGACAGAGAGACAGGTAGACAGACAGACAGACAGAGAGATAGTCAGGTAAGCAGACAGTTAGCCATGCTGATAGACATATAGATAGACAGACTGATATTTAGATAGACAGGTAGACAAATAGACAGATAGACAGACAGCTAGTCAGACAGACAGACAGAGAGACAGGTAGACAAATAGACAGATAGACAAGTGGACAGACGTGTGAAGAGACAGTTATACATTCAGATAGTCAGATAGACAAACAGATAGTGAGATAGACGGACAGATAGATAGACAGACAGATAGGTAGTCAGACAGTAAGACAGATAGATAGACAGACAGATAGATACATAGACAGACAGATAGGTAGTCAGATAGACAGACAGATAGATACATAGACAGACAGAGAGACAGATATGTAAACAGACAGACACATAGATAGATAGACAGACAAATAGACAGACAGATAGATACATAGACAGACAGATAGACAGACAGACAGAGAGATAGACAGATAGGACAGACAGACAGATAGTCAGATAGACAGACAGATAGATACATAGACAGACAGACAGGTAGTCAGATAGACAGACAGGACAGACAGACAGACAGACAGATAGCTAGACAGACAGGTAGTCAGATAGACAGAGAGATAGACAGATAGACAGAGAGATAGACAGATAGACAGACAGACAGATAGATAGATAGACAGACAGCTAGTCAGACAGACAGACAGACAGACAGACAGATAGATAGACAGATAGACAAATAGACAGACAGATATACGGACAGATAGACAGACAGAGAGACAGATATACGGACAGATAGACAGACAGATAGACAGAGAGGACAGATAGACAGACAAATAGACAGACAGACACATAGACAGAGAGACAGGTAGACAGACAGACAGACAGAGAGACAGATATGTAAACAGACAGACAGATAGATAAATAGTTAGATTGACGTATAGACAGAGAGACAGATAGACAGACAGAGAGACAGATAGACCTTCACTTACACACATATAGATAGACAGACAGATAGATAGACAGACTGATATTTAGATAGACAGGTAGACAAATAGACAGACAGATAGATAGACAGACGGATAAATAGATAGAAAGGTACTTAGACAGAAAGGCAGATGGTAGACAGACAGACAGAGAGACAGATATGTAAACAGACAGACAGATAGATAGATAGACAGACAAATAGACAGACAGATAGACAGACAGAGAGACAGATAGACAGACAGGTGGTCAGACAGAGAGACAGATAGACAGACAGACACATAGACAGGACAGACATAGACGGACAGATACAGACGAGGATAGACATAGTGGCACAGGGTAGGTCACGACCAAGGAGACAGGTAGACAGGCAAGGTGGCTAGGCAGAGAAGACCGATCCCGACCGACAGACAGACAGGACAGAAGAGCAGATAGGGCGGAGGCAACATAGATAGCTACAGATAGATAGGCTAGACAGACAGACAGGACAGGTAGTCAGGACGAGAGACAGGTAGACAGACAGGTGGCTAGATAGAAAGTCGGTAAGAACAGGACACATAGACAGAGAGATAGTCAGGTAAGCAGACAGTTAGCCATGCTGATAGACATATAGATAGACAGACTGATATTTAGATAGACAGGTAGACAAATAGACAGATAGACAGAGAGATAGACAGATAGACAAGTGGACAGACGTGTGAAGAGACAGTTATACATTCAGATAGTCAGATAGACAAACAGATAGTGAGATAGACGGACAGATAGATAGACAGATAGGTAGTCAGACAGTAAGACAGATAGATACATAGACAGACAGATAGCTAGACAGACAGGTACTTAGACAGAGAGACAGATATGTAAACAGACAGACACATAAATAGATACTGAAATAGAGAGAAAGATACATAGACAAACAGATACACAGAATGATAGACAGATAGACAGACAGATAGTCAGATGGACAGACAAAAAGATAGACACACAGGTAGTCAGATAGACAGACAGACAGACAGATAGACAGACAGATAGGTAGTCAGATAGACAGAGAGACAGATAGACAGACAGACATATAGATAGACAGACAGCTATTCAGAACAGGACGATAACCAGACACATAGATAGATAGTCAATTAGAGATATAGACATATGACAGACAGATACAGAATAGTCAGGCAGATAGACAGACAGATAGTCAGATAGACAGACAAATAGACAGACAGACACATAGACAGAGAGACAGGTAGACAGACAGGTAGTCAGACAGAGAGACAGATATGTAAACAGACAGACAGAGAGATAGTCAGGTAAGCAGACAGTTAGCCATGCTGATAGACATATAGACAGACAGAGAGACAGATAGACCTTCACTTACACACATATAGATAGACAGACAGATAGACAGACAGGACAGACAGATAGATAGATAGATAGACAGACAGATAGATAGATAGATAGACAGACAGGTAGTCAGATAGACAGACAGGTACTTAGACAGAAAGGCAGATGGTAGACAGACAGACAGAAGAGCAGATAGGCGGACACATAGATAGATATTTAAATAGAGAGAAAGATACATAGACAGACAGACAGGTAGTCAGATAGACAAACAGAAACACAGAATGACAGACAGATAGACAGACAGGTAGTCAGATAGACAGACAGACAGATAGATAGACAGACAGATAGACAGACAGATAGACAGACAGATAGATACATAGACAGACAGATAGATAGACAGATAGACAGAGAGACAGGTAGACAGACAGACAGGACAGACAGACAGGTACTTAGACAGAAAGGCAGATGGTAGACAGACAGGTAGTCAGACAGAGAGACAGATATACGGACAGATAGACAGACAGACAGACAGGACAGACAGACAGACAGACAGAAGAGCAGATAGGCGGACACATAGATAGATAGATAGATAGATAGATAGACAGACAGACAGAGAGACAGATATACGGACAGATAGATAGACAGACAGAGAGATAGACAGATAGACAGATAGGTAGTCAGATAGACAGACAGGTGGTCAGACAGAGAGACAGGTAGACAGGCAGGTGGCTAGACAGAGAGACAGATATGTAAACAGACAGACAGATAGACAGACAGAGAGACAGATAGACAGGACAGACAGACAGAGAGATAGTCAGGTAAGCAGACAGTTAGCCATGCTGATAGACATATAGATAGACAGACAGATAGATAGACAGACTGATATTTAGATAGACAGGTAGACAGACAGATAGACAAATAGACAGATAGACAGACAGAGAGATAGACAGATAGACAGACAGATAGACAAGTGGACAGACGTGTGAAGAGACAGTTATACATTCAGATAGTCAGATAGACAGACAGATAGACAGACAGATAGTCAGATAGACAGACAGACAGATAGGTAGTCAGACAAGGAGACAGGTAGACAGACAGACAGATATACGGACAGATAGACAGATAGACAAATAGACAGACAGATAGCTAGACAGACAGACAGGTACTTAGACAGAGAGACAGATATGTAAACAGACAGACAGACACATAGATAGATAGACAGACAAATAGACAGACAGATAGATACATAGACAAACAGAAACACAGAATGACAGACAGATAGATAGACAGATAGACAGACAGACAGATAGTCAGATGGACAGACAAAAAGATAGACACACAGATAGTCAGATAGACAGACAGATAGTCAGATAGACAAACAGATAGTGAGATAGACGGACAGATAGATAGATAGGTAGACAGACAGGTAGTCAGACAGAGAGACAGGTAGACAGACAGACAGACACATAGATAGATAGATAGATAGGTAGACAGACAGACAGGTACTTAGACAGAGAGACAGATATGTAAACAGACAGACAGACACATAGATAGATAGACAGACAAATAGACAGACAGATAGATACATAGACAAACAGAAACACAGAATGACAGACAGATAGATAGACAGATAGACAGACAGACAGATAGTCAGATGGACAGACAAAAAGATAGACACACAGGTAGTCAGATAGACAGACAGAGAGACAGATAGACAGACAGATAGACAGACAGGTAGTCAGATAGACAGACAGAGAGACAGATATACGGACAGATAGATAGATAGACAGACAGACACATAGATAGATATTTAAATAGAGAGAAAGATACATAGACAGACAGACAGGTACTTAGACAGAAAGGCAGATGGTAGACAGACAGACAGACACATAGATAGATATTTAAATAGAGAGAAAGATACATAGACAGACAGACAGACAGACAGATAGATAGACAGACAGGTACTTAGACAGAAAGGCAGATGGTAGACAGACAGATAGACAGACAGAGAGACAGGTAGACAGACAGATATACGGACAGATAGACAGACAGACAGACAGGACAGACAGACAGATATACGGACAGATAGATAGATAGGTAGACAGACAGATAGACAGAGAGACAGGTAGACAGGCAGGTGGCTAGACAGAGAGACCGACCGACCGACAGACAGACAGACAGAAGAGCAGATAGGCGGACACATAGATAATAGAAAAAAAAAATAGCATAGATAGGTAGAACAGACAGACAGACAGGTAGTCAGAACAGTAGAGACAGGTAGAAACCAGACAGTTGGCTAGATAGAAAAAAAGAAAGTCCGGTAAGACCAGACAACATAGACCAAGAGATATTAGGTCAGGTAAGCAGACAGTTTAGCCATGCTGACTACGACATATAGATAGGACCAGACCTGATATTTAGATAGACAGGTAGACAAATAGACAGATATAACAGAGAGATACGGAGCAGAATAGACCAAGTGGACAGAACGGTGTGAAGAGAGCAGTTTATACAGTTCAAGATAGTCAAGATAGACCAAAGCAGATAGTGAGATAGGACGGACAGATAGATAGACAGAATAAGGTAGTCAGACAGTAAGAACAGATACATAACATAGACAGACAGATAGCTAGACAGACAGGTACTTAGACAGAGAGACAGATATGTAAACAGACAGACAGACACATAGATAGATAGACAGATAGACAGACAGGTACTTAGACAGAAAGGCAGATGGTAGACAGACAGACAGACAGATACACAGAATGATAGACAGATAGACAGACAGACAGACAGATAGTCAGATAGACAAACAGATAGTGAGATAGACGGACAGATAGACAGATAGACAGGACAGACAGACAGATAGACAGACAGACAGATAGGTAGTCAGATAGACAGACAGAGAGACAGATAGACAGACAGATAGATAGATAGATAGACAGACAGATAGATAGATAGACAGACAGACAGGTACTTAGACAGAAAGGCAGATGGTAGACAGACAGAAGAGCAGATAGGCGGACACATAGATAGATATTTAAATAGAGAGAAAGATACATAGACAGACAGACAAACAGAAACACAGAATGACAGACAGATAGATAGATAGGTAGACAGACAGACAGACAGATAGATAGACAGACAAATAGACAGACAGATATACGGACAGATAGACAGACAGACAGAGAGATAGACATATGGACAGGTAGTCAGATAGACAGACAGGTGGTCAGACAGAGAGACAGGTAGACAGGCAGGTGGCTAGACAGAGAGACAGATAGACAGAGAGACCGACCGACAGACAGACAGACAGACAGACAGATAGACAGACAGACAGACAGAAGAGCAGATAGGCGGACACATAGATAGATAGATAGATAGACAGGTAGACAGACAGACAGATAGGTAGTCAGATAGACAGACAGATAGACAGAGAGACAGATAGACAGAGAGACAGGTAGACAGACAGATAGACAGAGAGACAGATATGTAAACAGACAGACAGACAGACAGATAGACAGACAGACAGAGAGATAGTCAGGTAAGCAGACAGTTAGCCATGCTGATAGACATATAGATAGACAGACAGATAGATAGATAGATAGACAGATAGACAGACAAATAGACAGACAGATAGACAGAGAGACAGATATACGGACAGATAGACAAGTGGACAGACTTGGTGAAGAGACAGTTATACATTCAGATAGTCAGATAGACAAACAGATAGTGAGATAGACGGACAGATAGCTAGACAGATAGGTAGTCAACAGTAAGACAGATAGATACATAGACAGACATAGTAGCTAGACAGACAGGTACTTAGACAGAGAGCGAGATATGTAACAGACAGACACATAAATAGATACGAAATAGAGAGAAAGATACATAGACAAACAGATACACAGAATGATAGACAGATAGACAGACAGATAGTCAGATGGACAGACAAAAAGATAGACACACAGTAGTCAGATAGACAGACAGACAGACAGATAGACAGACAGATAGGTAGTCAGATAGACAGAGAGACAGATAGACAGACAGACAGATAGATAGACCAGCCTAGTCAGACAGACAGACAGACAGACACATAGATAGATATTCAATTAGAGATATAGACATATAGACAGACAGATACACAGATAGTCAGGCAGTTAGACAGATAGGACAAATAGACAAACAAATAGACACATGGAGAGACATGTAGAGAGTCATACCGATAGACATATGAAAAGACAGATAGATAAATAGTTAGATTGACGTATAGACAGAGAGACAGATAGACCTTCACTTACACACATATAGATAGACAGATTGACAGACAACATTAATAGACGACAGACAGACAGACAGACAGACAGATAGGATAGATAGACAGACGGATAAATAGATAGAAAGGTACTTAGACAGAAAGGCAGATGGTAGACAGACAGACACATAGATAGATATTTAAATAGAGAGAAAGATACATAGACAAACAGAAACACAGAATGACAGACAGATAGACAGACAGATAGGTAGTCAGACAGAGAGACAGATATACGGACAGATAGACAGATAGACAAATAGACAGACAGACAGATATACGGACAGATAGACAGGACAGACAGATAGACAGAGAGACAGATATGTAAACAGACAGACAGATAGGTAGTCAGACAAGGAGACAGGTAGACAGGCAGGTGGCTAGACAGAGAGACCGACCGACCGACAGACAGACAGACAGAAGAGCAGATAGGCGGACACATAGATAGATAGATAGACAGATAGGACAGACAGACAGACAGGACAGACAGACAGATAGGTAGTCAGATAGACAGACAGACAGATAGATAGACAGACAGGTGGCTAGATAGAAAGTCGGTAAGACAGACACGTAGACAGAGAGATAGTCAGGTAAGCAGACAGTTAGCCATGCTGATAGACATATAGATAGACAGACTGATATTTAGATAGACAGGTAGACAGACAGGTACTTAGACAGAGAGACAGATATACGGACAGATAGATAGATAGACAGATAGACAGATAGGTAGTCAGACAAGGAGACAGGTAGACAAATAGACAGACAGACAGATAGATACATAGACAGACAGATAGTCAGATAGACAGACAGACAGATATACGGACAGATAGATAGACAGACAGATAGCTAGACAGACAGATAGACAGGACAGATAGACAGACAGATAGATAGACAGATAGACAGGACAGATAGATAGATAGACAGACAGGTACTTAGACAGAGAGACAGATATGTAAACAGACAGACAGACACATAAATAGATACTGAAATAGAGAGAAAGATACATAGACAGACAGACACATAGACAGAGAGACAGATAGACAGAGAGATAGACATATGGACAGGTAGTCAGATAGACAGACAGACAGATAGACAGACAGAGAGATAGACAGATAGGACAGACAGACAGATAGATAGACAGATAGGACAGACAGATAGGTAGTCAGATAGACAGAGAGACAGATAGACAGGACAGACAGATAGACAGACAGATACACAGATAGTCAGGCAGTTAGACAGATAGACAGAGAGACCGACCGACCGACAGACAGACAGACACATAGATAGATATTCAATTAGAGATATAGACATATAGACAGACAGATAGACAGACAAATAGACAGATAGACAGACAGATAGATAGACAGATAGACAAATAGACAGATAGACAGACAAATAGACAAACAAATAGACACATGGAGAGACATGTAGAGAGTCATACCGATAGACATATGAAAAGACAGATAGATAGATAGATAGATAGATAGACAGATAGACAGACAGAGAGATAGACAGATAGACAGACAGCTAGTCAGACAGACAGACACATAGATAGATAGACAGATAGACAGACAGACACATAGATAGATAGACAGATAGACAGAGAGACCGACCGACAGACAGACAGATAGATAGATAGACAGACAGACAGACACATAGATAGATATTTAAATAGAGAGAAAGATACATAGACAGACAGACAGACAGAGAGATAGACAGATAGACAGACAGACACATAAATAGATACTGAAATAGAGAGAAAGATACATAGACAGACAGATAGATAGACAGACAAATAGACAGACAGATAGACAGACAGGTACTTAGACAGAAAGGCAGATGGTAGACAGACAGACACATAGATAGATAGACAGACAGATAGACAGAGAGATAGACAGATAGGACAGACAGACAGATAGACAGGACAGATAGACAGACAGCTAGTCAGACAGACAGACAGAGAGACAGATAGACAGACAAATAGACAGACAGATAGACAGACAGGACAGACAGACAGATAGACAGACAGACAGATAGATACATAGACAGACAGATAGGTAGTCAGACAAGGAGACAGGTAGACAGACAGATAGATAGACAGATAGGACAGACAGACAGACAGGACAGACAGACAGACAGGACAGACAGACAGAAGAGCAGATAGGCGGACACATAGATAGATAGATAGACAGATAGGACAGACAGATAGATACATAGACAGACAGATATACGGACAGATAGACAGACAGAGAGACAGATATACGGACAGATAGACAGACAGATAGGTAGTCAGACAAGGAGACAGGTAGACAGGCAGGTGGCTAGACAGAGAGACAGATAGACAGAGAGACCGACCGACAGACAGACAGACAGAAGAGCAGATAGGCGGACACATAGATAGATAGACAGATAGGACAGACAGATAGATAGACAGATAGGACAGACAGATAGATAGATAGACAGACAGACAGAGAGACAGGTAGACAGACAGGTGGCTAGATAGAAAGTCGGTAAGACAGACACGTAGACAGAGAGACAGATATGTAAACAGACAGACACATAGACAGAGAGATAGTCAGGTAAGCAGACAGTTAGCCATGCTGATAGACATATAGATAGACAGATAGGTAGTCAGACAGTAAGACAGATAGATAGATAGACAGACTGATATTTAGATAGACAGGTAGACAGACAGGTACTTAGACAGAGAGACAGATATGTAAACAGACAGACAGACACATAAATAGATACTGAAATAGAGAGAAAGATACATAGACAGACAGATAGATAGACAGATAGACAGACAGACGACAGACAGACAGATAGACAGACAGATAGACAGACAGACAGATAGACAGACAGACAGATAGGTAGTCAGATAGACAGACAGACAGATAGACAGACAGATAGATAGACAGATAGACAGACAGAGAGACAGATAGACAGACAGACAGAGAGATAGACAGATAGACAGGACAGATAGACAGACAGATAGACAGACAGCTAGTCAGACAGACAGACCGACAGACAGACAGACACATAGATAGATATTCAATTAGAGATATAGACATATAGACAGACAGATAGATAGACAGATAGACAGACAGATAGATAGATAGACAGACAAATAGACAGACAGATAGACAGACAAATAGACAAACAAATAGACACATGGAGAGACATGTAGAGAGTCATACCGATAGACATATGAAAAGACAGATAGATAGATAGATAGATAGACAGATAGACAGACAGAGAGACAGATAGACCTTCACTTACACACATATAGATAGACAGACAGACAGATAGACAGACAGACAGATAGATAGATAGATAGATAGATAGACAGACGGATAAATAGATAGAAAGGTACTTAGACAGAAAGGCAGATGGTAGACAGACAGACACATAAATAGATACTGAAATAGAGAGAAAGATACATAGACAGACAGACAAACAGAAACACAGAATGACAGACAGATAGATAGACAGACAGGTGGTCAGACAGAGAGACAGATAGACAGACAAATAGACAGACAGAGAGATAGACAGATAGACAGACAGATACACAGATAGTCAGGCAGTTAGACAGATAGACAGACAGAGAGATAGACAGATAGGACAGACAGATAGTCAGATAGACAGAGAGACCGACCGACAGACAGACAGACAGC